>BSBK01010189.1:0-120801 GCA_027943335.1 Chamaecyparis obtusa | reverse complement strand
TAAGAATGTTTGGGTTTCCTTCCATTTCCTATTGAAATTATTTTTAATTTTTAGAATGACCTCAAATTGATTTATCTTTTACTTTTTACATTTTCTAAATAAAAAACACCTTATAATATTTTTATTACGATGTTAAATTTATAAAATCCCTATGTCCTTAGTATATTTTTAATATATTGTTTTATGTTTTGGGATGTTAAACCTACCAATATGAACACACATGATATGGTATTACCTAGTCAATGAAGCACTGATGACCTGTAAAGAATTGGAAATAATTAGATGACTAGAAAATTGGTAGAGTCGGTGGTATAAGAGGTTTACATTGTTCCATGCCAAAAAAATTCAAGGCATTCCAAGCGGGGCCATCTAAATTATAGGCTAAGGATGAACTTGAACCTATGAGGTACGTGATCTTGAGGTACTAAATTGAGTTATAATTACTAAAGAAGGTAGTATTAGGCCTTGATTATTTTATATTATTGATCTAGAAATATAACTCTATCTCATGAGCCTCCTACTTAAGATTGATAGTGGTCCCACTGGCCATTCCAAAAAATGAAATTATTGATCACTAGTACTTGCATGTTCAAATAGAACCCTTATGGGAAGTTCTATAGAATAGCCTTTGAAATTTTAGAAGTTGGATCTTCATTATTAGTTTTGGTAAAATGAAGGAAATAAATAAATCATAAAATATAAAATAAATTAAGGTGATTCACTAACTTTAATTATTTTACCTCCCCACATAGAATAATATAATTAGAGTTTAAATATTTTACAGGAACATGAAAGAGTTTAAAATATGTGTCAAATACTATAAATAAGGCAGAATAGGATTCAACAAAGTTAATATAAATAACACTTCATAATAGGAAAAAATTGCATAGTCCAACACATTTAGTCTCTATTATATTAAGCACATAAGATTCTAAGAGCAATAAATTGTGTTATAACTTAAAATGATTGTTTTCTAAGTGTTACCTTTGTAACAAAGTAATGAACCCCTAAAATAAGGATGAGCTATATTATTATAGAATATATTCTTACCTCCTTTCTAGAAGAGGAGGTTGAAACCAAAAAGGTGCTCCTATTATATATGTGCGGGCCCTCACCATGATAGCCATTGTAATTGAATGATTAATTAATGATACATGGATCCTTCTAATGTGGTGAATTTATCACCTTTCCAACTCCACCCCTTCTATTAAAACTTCTTCATGAGCCAATTAAGCATTGTGGCATCCCAAAATCTATGAGGTACTGATACAAAAATCCCTACTTATTACTTCATAGCTTGTCCATTTAATAAATGGTCTAATAAAACACTTTTAAAACCCTTCAAAGCTAAGGGGGCCCAAATTTCAACATATTGATATATGACATATTCCATAGCATTGGTTGTATAATAGAAAAGGCTTAACTACTTATGTTAATAGAGATATGGGTGGGAAACATGGCTCATTGGTGTAAGGTAGACCTTTCCTTCCCTTTCCTATGAGAAAATGTGCTAGGTCGATACGTGGCTTACATAGAGATGTGCCCAAAATAAAAATGTAGGGTCTAGTATTTTAATTAAATTGACATGGTAAATCACTACATAACACACTCATGTAATGTGAAGGGAGAAATAATTTCAAGGTTGATAAGAACTTGTTCAAGATTAACATATGGTGCACTCAATTGTTTTTATTGAACCTAATAAATAAAAGGCATTGTGACCTAAACAATGAAGGCCAAAGTAAAAATGAAGCTACAAGGTATAATGAATTAAGGCAAGGGTGTATAAAAATGTTTTGACACAAGATTTAGTCAAAGGTCGTAGTAGATAACATCTACAAGACTTGAAACATATTATTTGTTAGATTAACATAATGAGCCTACTTTATATGAATCATTTGTCTAATTTAATTTTTACTATTTATTTTTAATCCATAAAGAGGTGAACCTTGACAAACTCATATTTAAAAATGAGTTGAAAATAACATTTTTTGCTTAGTTCATAAATGAAATTTCCAAGAGAGGCAATGGTAATGGTCAAAACATTATACCTTGATAATAAAAAACTTAATATTTGCACCAAAATATGGTCATAAGAGCTCTTTCCTTAGAGACTACATATTCTCAAGTATAGCATTGAAGAACCAAAAGTAGGACACAAACAAATCAAGAACCAAGTTTAAGAATAGCTTCCACATGACATCCGCTAGAAAAAAAAAATAAGAAAAAATTTGTATCCATCTTTTTAATAGTTTTAATTTAGACCTTTACAAAGACCACATCTTTTTGATACTCTTCCAAAACATGATTTTAAGGGAACCCCCCAAAAAATATTTAATCAAATAAATTATAAGCACTATCAAACTATCTGATTAAAATTGTAATAAAAATTGCACTTTTAATAATTTTACCTTAAGGTTTCTCTTTTCTTTTATCTTGAAATAAAAGAAATTTATTTACAACAAATTGTTATGTTGTCCATTTTACAAATTTCACTTTAATAAAAACAACATACTACTATTTATATACCAAAATAAATAATTGAAACATATTACACTGAAGGCAATTATTAAGCTGATAGACTTTTTTATTGTAGGCATCGCCCACTGACGAAAAAGTGTCTTATACGAAAAAAAAAATTTTGGGGGAATTTTCTGGTAGGCATTTTCTTCCAAAACATTATGACTCCACAAACAAAAAAATGTCAAATTAGATCCACCAAACCTCTCTGACACTGGAAATAATTAGACACGGCCTGTTTTATAACGTGTATTTTTATTAGTTAGCTGATAAACATCTGAAGATGATTTCACCTTACTCGGGATAAAATTAATACCCGCATAAATTTTTATAGTACGAGAAAATGATTGGAATGGTGTGATTGGTCAGTAGTTGACGCTTGTATTGTAAGAAAAGATTTTAGTTTCAAATGATTTCCACATGTGTTTTAGACGTTAGGAAAATAGTCCCTAGCTTGTTGAGTCAATTAGTCTAGCTATTGCAAGCACTTCAAGTGTTGCACGATTAATGGCTATACAATTACCTAACCTACGTAGGATTAATCTGACAAAAAGGATGTTGACAAATGCCAATGTTTTTATTTTTTATTTTTAACAAAAGAAATCTAGCTTAAAATTTAAAATTTTATGTGTCCTTTACTTACAAATAAGTTTTAAATCTTAATTGGTCATTTATCAAGAAAATGATCATGGATTTGTTAAAATAAGTATTAATACAAAAATTGATAATAATATAAAGATAAAAAATAATATAACAATTTGTTGATAAATCTTTAAAAAAAGAGGTGCAAAAATTGAATAAGAATTTCTAAAAATAGATTATGTAATAAAATATATATGTTTTAAATGTATATTAATTAAAAACATAATATTTTGAATTAATAGATTAATTTAAGGGTATAGATTGGAGATATAAAATTTTACAACTTTCAAACATAGCTTGTATGAAATATTTTTCTGATTTTTTTTCATTAATATTATACTATTATTATATCTTCTTATGTTATATTTATTATATTATATTCTTTTAAATTTTAATATCATCTTATATTAATTTTCATAAAACTATGATTATGATATTATATCATCTTACATTGTCTTAACTTTCATATTAATATTATGTTATTTAAATATTATCTTATATTATAACATTATTATATTCTTTTTAAAATTATCTTGTATTATATTTGTTATAATACACTATAACAAAATTTTAAGGCTGACCACAGGATCCAAAAAGTAGTGGCAACCAACAAGAATTAGAAAAAATAAATTAATTCTTGCAACTTGCCACTGCCTCGCCTAGCCTAGTAGATGGGGGATGGGGTCGGCTAGACCACGCCATATATAATGTAATTTTCCCTACTCTAACAAAGAACTGATTTTGATAGTAAATTCTACTAGGTGCTTTCATAAGAAATTAGGGGAAAGCAATCTGCACGAATTTTTTTAAAGCCACCGAATGAAGCAGAGACCAATTCCTTAATCGCGTGTCTCATGTGAAAGGCCAGACTAAGATCCATATATGTTGCATTTGGATTTTTCTTTTAGGTTTTCAGAGTGAGATCTTATATATAATATTAAAACAATTGTAGTATAGCCATACCAAAAAGAGTGTTCCTCCTTTTGGTTGCTCTTCTTTGTGGATTTGTTGTAATCATTTTTTACTTTTAGTCTCTTCTTTGGTTTGCGTGTTGTTGCTACCCAATCTCTTCTTATATCTCTTGTGTATAGCTAAGTCTCCACATTTTACTTTTCTTTCTTACTCTCTATTCGTGACGATGGATCACGGAGTGTGATCCGAAACGTCCTCTCTATTCCTAATGATGGATCACGGAGTGTGATCCGAAATGTTGATGCTAAAAAAACTCACACAATCGAATCCAGAAACTACTGTGCAAAAAGAGTGTATCTGCAAGCTTTAGTCATAGGTGGTGCCATGGAAGACAAATTTTCAAGAAAAAGCTTCTTGTTAATTTTATCTTCCTAGCTTTGTTTACCACGACTATCAATTTCATTGTTGGTTTTACTTATACCTTTACTATAAGGGAGTTTCATTTTTTTATGTTTCATTAAGGATTTTGTAATACAAATAGATTAGGATCACTTCCTATTACAAGTAGTAGTTATCATTGCACCAAAAGATCGACCTATTAATGCCTGATACAACCACTAGACTTAAATATAAGACACATGAGGTGGTTAAGCCATGTCACAAATCTCGAGGGGAGCGCTAACCATTTTTCCAACAATCTCCCCCTCTACGTTACCTAAGGGGATTTGAACTTGTGACCAAGCTATGATACCATTTGTTACAAGTAGTTGTTGTCGTTGCACCAAAAGATCGATATGTTAATCCCCGATACAACCACTAGAATTATAGAAGACACATGAGGCAGTTAAGACATGTCACAAATCCCGATGGGAGTGCTGACTATTTTTCCAACACTCACCTTATCAAACCTCTTATTCTTTGGGTGTTGTTACAGACATAGAAAGGATTTGCCAAATTTCTATGTCACCCCCAGATTAAAAATCTAGGTATTTCATATGAAAAGGAAGAGATAAAGAAATGAGGAAATCAAACACAAAAAATAGCATGGATGCGTAAGTACATACCTTCCAATACCAAGCACCATTGTCTGCAAAGTAAATGAGAATAGAAACATCACCAATAGTGAGATATTTAGGGTTTGTGTTGGTAGCTCTTTCATAGTAAATTACTTCTTATTATAAAGGAGAAAAACTAAAAAACATAAGAATAAAATTAAATTTCATATCAATTTAATCTTCACAGTAAAGATAATAGGACAAATATACTTTTCAATGTTAAACGCCTTATTTACCGACTGATTTCCACTCAACACCACATCATTTCTCACATGGAAAGTTTGAGCTAAAGAAGAGTAACTAAAACTAGACGATGGAACCTTGGGTTAGAATCTCTAAAATATGAAATGAATTATGAAAGTTTCATTTTCATGCATCTCTTCTAATTTATTTATATGTGACCTCCATTTCCACTGCTAAGAACATGAGTGAGGGAGAAGGTAGGTAATTTTGGCATGCTTCTCGACAACATAAACATGGGAAAAATTATGATTTAATGGAGAAAGAGTCTTTTGATTGTTTTTTTTCCATCAAAAGTGGTAAAAATTATTTTGCCGCTTTCTCAAATTATAAAAAAAATTTGTATTTATTAATTAATTAAAAATAAAATTAATTAATGAAAAAGTGAAAACCAATGTATATAAGTGAGAATTTCTTGAATTCCATTGAGGGAATGATTGAATCCAAAGATTTATGGATTCAATCAACAATATATTGACAAACCTTCTTATATAAGAAGACATTTTAAAATTTCTAGAAGAACTTGAAATGAATTGCATTGCTTGTCTCACATGAATGTTTAAGAGCTATTCCCATGACTTTCTTGCTTCCATTGATAAGTCAACTATTCATTTTCTTATTGAGGAAGAGAATTTACTAGAAAAGGTATAGGGCATACTCTTACAAATTTATTACCCCATTACATTATATGATAGGGCACTTGAACTATTTGAAATAATGTCTCAAAGAAATATAATTTCATGGAATACACTGTATGTAAGATATGCACAAAAAACTTTCCAAAAAATGCAATTGGCATGTGTAAAGCCAAAATCTAAAATTTCTTATGCCATTCTATTTTATAGTAGGGCATTTTAACTAATTGACATAATGCGTCAAAGAAATATGATTTCATAGAATTCTCTAAATGCAAGATATGCAAAAAGAACTTTCAATAAAATGCAATTGGCATGTGAAAATCTAAACTCCTATAACGACATTCTTGGGGAAATAGAAAAAAATTAAAAATACAGTATCTTGATGCTCACTATCAATAATAATATCTTTACAAGGCATCTCCTGGATGCGAACCCAACAAGGATCTTTGAATATATTAAATATTGGCTACCTAGAATGTAAGGTTATCTTGGCCCAAATTGTAAATAGTCCGAGCTTCAATATCGATAGATCCTGCAATGAAATACTAGATCATTTTATTAAAAAAATTATAGTTACATAGATATCTAGATACAAATAGGTGTAGAGTGAGGCGGTGTATGCATCTGGCCTCTTTTATTGATAGTTCACTTATTAGCCACGTGTTTGAAAATCTCACCATTGAAGAGGAATACAAAGGAAATCAACATCAAACCAAAGAAAATGAAAACAAAAACCATTTAAGGAAATAACTCAAAACAATAGTGTAGAGAAATAGGTGTAAATAAATAGTAAACCTTTAGATTATTTGTAACCACATGCTATGTTAAGTGGCAAAGAAATCATTGGGTAGAGCAAAGTTGTAAATTTGAGTTGAAGTGTTTGTGTTGTTGGAATTTAATAAGTAAGTTTAATTTGTACGTCATCCAAGATTTATAATTGATATAAAAATACATGTCTTTGATTGCTATTTTTCAATAACATTTTGAATCTTGTTTTACAAGACCCACAAAAAATAATAATTTTCTGCACACTACACATAGGAGTAGGTCTTAATAATTTTGGTTAATTACTTAATAATTCTACTTGAAAATGAGTTTATCAAATCCAAGTGTCAATACTTCCAAGTTCCATTTTCAAAAGAATTGTAGCTTTAGTTTTCTTGTTTAGGTTTCCAACCTTTCATTTGTGTGTAGAGTTTAATTCTTATTAGTTTGATTTATATTTTTAATCAGACATGCCATTTGTAACTCAACATAACTAGTTTTTTTTTTTTTTCAAATTATATTACAAATTGATGTGACCATATATTTGTAATACAATTATATAATAATATAATTCTACAAATTATCAATATAAAATATAATAATGAAATAATGTTAATTTAAAAAGTTTCATTATTATTACTACATAATTATAATTGATATAATATAAATATATAAACTAATTACATGATAATAAGGGGTTGATATATAATAGTGTCTTGACTTAAAAATATTAATTATTAAAAAAAATTGAATATACAACTTTTAGTAAATCTACTAATAAATATTTCAAATTTTTAAATGATAAATATTTTAAAAGTATTGTCTACTAATTTATATTTTTATTATATAATTATTTTTATTTTATCTATTTAATTACACAATAAAAATTATTTTTTATATTTTAGTATAACCTTTTTCTATTATAATAGTAAAAATAACTCTCATCATTTTAGATTGGAGTAATTTTATTTTAGTTTAAAATTATTTATTATATAAGAAACACATAAAATTGTGTATGTGGAAAAGTGAGGAGGGGAATGAGGAGGAGGAGAAGGAGGACGATACATTTAGATTTTACCCCTTCACCTCTCTAATATATTAAAACACAATATATCTCTCTTATAGTAAACATTAGCATAATCATTGCACCTTGTTGGTCCAAGTGCTAGTTGTCTACTTGCTAATATATACTCTATATTTAAAATATGTTGAGATGCATCAAGGCATTGAATTTTTCAACTTTAATTTTTCTCTATTAAAGGTGAATGATGGAAAAATTGAACACCTCAATGCATCACATCGTATTTTAAATATATAGTATATATTAGCTAGTAGCAGCTGCAGTGTGCATAACACATTGAATAAATTAGTTTGATTATGGTTAACATTAAGAGTTAAGGTTTATTTCATGGTTAAATGTTATATTATGGTTAGGGTTAGAATTATGGTTAGAATTGGGTTTAGATTTAATATTATGATTAGGTTTAGGGTTTAGTGGTAAGGTTGACTTTATGGTCATGATCAAGGTTTAATATTGGTGTGAGAACTATGTTATGGTTAGGGGTAGAATTAAGGTTACGGTTAGGGTTAGGGTTAGAATTATGAATAGACTTTGTATTAGGGTTAGGGTTTGGATTAGATTTATGGATATGGTTTATGGATATGGATTAGGGATAGGTTTTAGAATTATCATTTGGATTTTGGTTACTTTTCTAGGGATTTCACAATTGTTAGGGAAGAGGTTAGGGTTAGGGTTATATATAGGGTTAGGATTAAGATTATTGTTAGGGTTTGATTTGAGTTATTTTTTAGAGTATAGTTAGGGTTATGTTTCCATCATGGTTAGGATTAGGTTTTGTCTTTTAAATAGAATTATATTTAAGGATTATGGTTAAAATCAAGGTTTACATCATGGTTAGGGTTAGAGTGAGTGTTTAGGCTAGGAGTGGAGTTAGGAAATAATTTGAGGTTTAGGATTATGGTTAGGGTTCTAAGGCCCACATTATGGTTAGCATTAGGGTTATGGTTTAAGGTATGGCTAGTGCAAGGCTTTAAATTATTATTAGGGTTAGTGTTTAGGTTAGAAGTGTGATTAGAGTTAGAGTTTATATTAGGATATAACTCAGGGTTTGGTTAGGATTCAGTTTTAAGTTTATGGTTTGAATTATGCTAAGGTTATGACCAAATATTTTTAGGGTTATAAATATGGTTAGGGTCCATGTGATAGGTATGGTTTTGGATTAGTGATTAAACTATAGTGATAATACAAAACAAGAACTTAATATTAAACATTATGTAAACCCTAACCATAAATGTAACCCCTAATCCTCTATGATAAGCCCTAATTCTAACCCTAACCCTAATCATGATACTAACCTTATGTAAACCCATACCCTAATCTTAATCCTAAACATAACCATAAATCCTACATGATAAACCCTAATCCCAAATGCTAAAACCTAATCATAAATTCTAAGGTCCAATCTTAACCCTAATGATAAATGTTAAACCCTAATCCTTATTACACAACTATAATCATAAATGATTAACCCTAATTGTAACCTTAATCCTAAATGTTAAACCCTCATCCTAATCATAATTGCTAAACCCTAAATCCTAAATCCTAAATCCTAAGATAAAGCATGATCTTAAATGGTAAACCCTAATATTATATGCTAAATCCTAATCCTAAATGATACATCCTAAACTGTAAAACCTAATCTTAACCCTAATCCTAAATGCCAAACCTGAATGCTAATGTTAACTTAGTACTAACTATGATGTGAACATATACCCTAACCCTAATCTTAATCATAAACATAAATCCTATATGTTGAACTATAATCATTAATGATAAACCTTAATCTTGACCTTAATTTATAAATCATAACCATATTCCTAAATTCTCAACAATAATCCTAGATGCTAAACTATAAATCCTAAATCCTAACCTAAAGCATAATCCTAAATGGTGAACCCAAATTGTAAAGGCTAAACTATAACAATAAAAGCTAAACCCTAATCCTAAATGATAATTCCTACTCCTAACCCTAATTTTAAATGCTAAAACCTAATGGTAGATACTAAATACTAAACTAAACTATAATCCTCAATATTAAACCCTAATCATAAATGCTAAACCCTAATCCTAAATGTTTAGCACTAATTACAAATTATAGACCCTTATCCTAACCCTAATAATAAATGTTAAACTCTAATCCTAAATACTAAACCTTAATAAAAAAACCCTAACCCTAACCATAGCACCAATTATGATGCAGACATGTACCATTATCCTAATCATAAGGATAATCCTAAATGATAAATGCTAAACCCTAACCCTAATTGTAATACTAACCATACATAAATTGATACCATAATCCTTATCCTAACCATCACTATAAATCTTAAACGCTAATCCCTAATACTAAATGCTAAACCCTAATCTTAAATACTAAACCCTAATCCTAGATGCTAAACCATAAATCCTAAATCCATACCTAAACCATAATCATAAATGATAATCCCTAATTGTAAATCTAATCCTAAAATGTTGAACCTAAATCCTAATCCTGAATGGTAAACCCTAAGCTTAACCCTAACTATAATACTAACCATATGTAAATTTGTATCATAATCTCAATCCTAACCATAACCCTAAATCTGAAATGCTAATACATAATCCTAAAAGGTAAAACCTAATCCTAACCCTAATCCTAAATACTAAACCACAAATTCTAAATTCTTACCTAAACCATAATCCTAAATGGAAATTCCTAATTATAAATCTAGTCCTAAATGATAAACCCTAATCATAAATACTAAACCCTAATCCTAACACTTACCCTAAATCCTAACCCTAATACAATCCCTAACCTTAACCATAATACTAACCATAATATAAAGACATACCCTAGCCCATAATTTTCTTTAGTTTTCCTCAATCCAAGTAGAAAACTGTACCAATTAATTTGATTATGTAAAATATGAAGTCCTTTATAAAATATTGATTTTGTTTCTCATCGTTTAATCATATTATTACTCCTCCAAGTCTTTGGACTTTAGCATGTCTATATTAACCTTAGTGAAATAATATATTTATTTATCATGAAATAAAAAATAAAACATAAATTAGTGGTTATGGTAGGACATTTTGATGTGACCTAAGAAACTCTTTAGTCATCAACTAATATGATTACTGCCAATATATTTATATATTAGCTCTCATCGAGACAAAAAAATTCCCTCAATAAATTTCCATGATTATAAATTTGTACTTCATTGAAAAATAATAAACTAAGTTTCTAAAATCTCTTGGTTACTAAGTTTTTCTATAGAACATTCAAAATTTTTCTCTCAAGAATTCTCTTATACTTTTGAGCTTTATTGTCTTTTGAATATCATTCTATTCTCTATTTTATTCTACAACAAATTTATAGCAATATCTCCATTTCTTGTTTCTCTATGCACTGGTCATTGAGATATTTAGTTTCAACACCTTTAGAGAGCCTCTTCGTTGCATCTTTATATTAGGATCACCTTCATTTTGCATTGAATTATTATTTTTCTCTGGTAAAGTCTATTTGATTGATTCTTATTTCTTCATAGTCTTTTGATAGTTTAACAATATTTTAAAAAATTCCTTCAAATATCAACATATAACTCATTATGCTTATATGTTACAAATTAAGTAAAATTTTCTTTATATTTAATATTGTAAGATTCTTATATCATTTATTGTCTCATTTTTTTATTCTTATTTTTATGGTTATAATAGTATAAAAATAAATGTTATTCTTGTTGCCATTTTGTTAATCAAATCATTTATTGATGTCTCTCCTTATCTTCCCAAAATAAGTTTTTTTCTATTATAATCAACACTAACTTGAGAAAACCTTCTTTTTGTAAAATTATTTATTAGAATATTTACTTTTCTAATCCTCTCTTGACTTATGAAATCTTCTCATTTATCATTTTAATTTCATTCTCTATATTGAAAATACTTTTTTTTGTAATAAATCTAGATATTTTTATTGACACATAAACTGAATTGTTCACTTCAAATTTTCTCTTGTATATATTTACAATACTATGTATATATGTATATATATCATTCATCAAATTCAAAAATTAATCAAACTACATAAAAAATAGTTTACACACCATGAAATTGAAGTGTTCTTTTAAGGTGATAGATTGTCTTACGTTACATTTAAAAAAAAAAATTAAATAATAGATTTCCAACTTTCTTCTATGTTAAATTGTATTTAAATATTACAACACACTAATCAATTTAGTAAATTTTTAGCAAAGCACTGGACACAGCTATGCACATTATCATACTAGTAGGGTAACTTACACATGTCGATGTCTAATTTTGACAAAATAAGAACATGGAAGAAAACATTTCTACCTCTATAAGGATCAAATATTGTCTTCACAATGAATTAGAAACTAGCTTATATATATATATATATATATATATATATATATATATATATATATATATATATATATATATATATATATATATGCCGAGAGTAATCCTTCTAAGGCACCTATTGCACCTTGCAATTTAAAGAAAATAGGTGTCTCAAGAAGGATTACTCTCGACATATTATATATATAAATATATATAAGCTAGTGGCAGTCGTAGGGCAACATAGTAGACATTTTACGTTTTCTAATTTTTATGTATATGGCAAAAAAAAAAAAAAACCAAATAAACCATTTGGTTTATTTTTGTAAAATAAACCAAATAGTATATATGTTTATAAATTATAAATTATTATAATAAGTTAGGGAGGACAAGAGTTAGGGTTAGTAGGTCATTTTGTATTATGAGTTAGGGTTCAAGTAAGAGTTACTCGTAGGGTTAGGGTTATCAATAGGGTAAGAGTTAGGGTTAATATTTCTATTTTACTTTATGATTAGAGTTAGGGTTACAATTAGAGTTATGATTAGTATCGTATTTAGTGTAACAATAAGGTTTAAGATTATGATAACGGGTTAGGGTTAGTTATTTCATGAGGGCTAATCGTGGGTTAATGATGTGATGCACATTGTTGAGTTTGGATTAGTAGTAGGGTTAAAATAAAAAAAAATAGTATATATATATATATATATATATATATATATATATATATATATATATATATATATATATATATATATATATATATATATATATATATATATATATATATATATATATATATATATATATATATATATATATATATAAAATTATAAATTATTATAATAAGTTGACATCAGGTAAGAGTTAGGGTTTAGTAGGTCATTTAGTGTTATGACTTAGGGTTCAAGTAAGAGAATAGTGGTAGGGTTAGGGTTATGATTAGAGTTATGATTAGTATCATATTTATTTATTTCATGAGGGTTAATCATTGGTTAATGATGTGATGCACAGTATTCGGTTTGGATTAGTATTAGGGTTAAAATAAAAAAATAGTATATATATATATATATATATATATATATATATATATATATATATTATTATAATAAGTTGACATCGGGTAAGAGTTAGGGTTTAGTAGGTCATTTTGTGTGAATTTTGTACCTGATCTGTAGACACAACACTTTAGTAAAACATTAGAGGTTAGCAAAAATGAAATCGTGCAATGAATTGAAAGCTAAACTAACCAGGTGATTTACTACCTTCTAATAGGTGCGAGTATGATGTTCTCAGATTGTTATCGAGATCAGTGACCTTGATGACACCTAAATGAAAGATTTGAATGCAAAATTTAGATATAAAATGAATGCAATTAATCTATTTTTTTGGATTTTAGATGCAATAAGATGAAAAATGATATGAAATCTATGATATGTAAAAACTGATATGCTATGATATGCTAAATGATATAAAAAATGAAAACTAATATGATATGAAAAACTATGCAATATTGATCTCACAAAGCTTGGATTCGCAAAGATGATTCTTCAGTCTCCAATTTGGTAGCGTGATTATGCAATTCTTGTGGATTTGAGAGATGATTTGTGAAGAGCTAAAGCCTTAATTTATAGAAATCTAGGGCTTTGGAGGTGCATGAATAAAAGCCATAAGTCACTCAGATTAACTCAGCTTGATTTTTTAGCTATTTTTAAATAAAGGATAATTAACTCACAAAAACATGCAAAAGCAGAGTTTAACTCAAAATAGAGTTTAGATTTAATTGATAATTGACAGTTTTCTACTTTTCTTGAATGTGCATGTTTTAATATGAGTTAATTAAATAATAAAGTGATTTATTTCCAACTTAACTGATTTTTGAAATAAAATAATTGATTTATGGGTTAATCAATCATTTAATCAAACTTTTATTCAAAAACAATATTATTAAAAATTGACAACTTGATTTAATTAATTAAATAAGAATTTAAACAATTATTCATAGGATTTTGGATTTATTGTCAAAATTAAATAATACAATTTAGGAATAAATATAATTAACTTTAATTAAATAATTAAGTGGCAGAATTAAATCTAATTAATTAAATATTGAGAATATTCAATTAATCAAACTTTAGGATAAATAGGATTTATCACCAAATAATCATTAAATCAAAGATAATTAGGATAATTAGGAATATTACTAGGAATATTCCCCGATGCAGAATTTGAGATAATCAATTAGGATTCGATGATGTTCAGATGTGCCTTAGGTTAGGACTTAGATGTCGATTTCATTTTATATGTCGATGTAGGAGGTTAATGAACCTATAGCCCATTTTTGGGGTATTACATTTTGCCCCTCTTTGAACTATTGTGTGAAGCGCAGTGGTTCAAAGATAGTCTATATATGATATTTGAAACTGATGTTTGAAAGATATGATGATATTAGGTCCTGAATGACCAAAGATAATGTTCACTATAGCAATGATGAACCAATGAAACAAAAGCATCAAAACACCTGATTTCGAACCTTATGATTGTGAAGAAGTGATTGACTGATTCCAAACTTGATTGTCCTTAGAAGAATCACGCAGGTATCACATCTAAACCCTTCAGTTATTGAAGAATCAAGGAAATAACACAATTGAACCGATGGTTATGAAAAAATGATACAGTTTACAAGATTAAGAGAATACTAGATTGATATGGATCTCGATAAATTTGATATGCCCCAAGTGATGATAGATTTTCCCCGAGCGATGAGGACTTTTGATGAATCAGCAACTAGACGTGGTTGTTGTCTTGATTATTGAGGAAAGATATGATTTCAGCTTTAGATTATAGACTTTGAATGATATGCAATACCATGCCCCCTTCGGGATGAAAATTAAAATCTGACAAGAAAAGCCAACGTTTGATAGTTTAGAAGCATGCTAATTGATTGGAAAAATGGTTAAACATGTTTGAAAATGCATTCTGCATCGTTTGGAGGTCCAAAAGACCAAGTTTGACTAGGTTAAACCATGAGTTGACCATGGCTGACCAAGTTGAAATTTGGATAGTTTGATATAAGATAATCAATTAAGTTGAATACTGGATTTCTGTGATGATTGAAGGTCGATTATGGAAGCAGTAGACAATATGAATGATCTCAGATTTTGATTTTGATCCCCAAAAAGGATTCTACTTGCTGTTGCATTGGAGGAACCTTCATGTGAGATTCAGCTCCTGTTAGATTTGAAGAGATATTGAAGAATTGTTTAAGCATTGAAGTTTAGCCAACCATTGTGAGATCATGCAGACATGCAAAATGCAAAGAAACATGCAAAATGAAATGCAACCTAAGACCTAGGACCTAGTCATTGATCATGTGTCGATTTCTTATCATCATTGAACTTTTAGGTAACTGGATAAATCAATACAATGCCCACTAGTTACAAAACCATAGACATATGAATATCAATTTGTATGCGCAGGAATCAATACAGCACCCACTGGTTAGGAAACCATGGATATATGAATATTGATTTTGTTTTTAGAATGTCGAATTAGATATAAGCACCAAGGCACAAACGCCAGGATGACTTGAATATCATGTCCATTTTGATATATGTCATGATGACCAGAATATGCCTTGCAGTTCAAACACATCAAGCAGTCAATAGATCATTCTAAATTCGATGTGAATTACCAGTAGTGACCCTTTATGATTCACATCCTTAGGTAAGATCATGTTTCACAATAGGAGAAAGAACTCACTCAAAAAGATAATAGTTAGATCAAACTTCCTTGAATTTTGTGGGTATCAATGGTCGAGGTATGCATGGCCATCCAATTCGAGATAGAGGCTCTTACAGTCGGACACCATTTCAATCCAAAATTTCCAAAGTTGTTAGATTTTCACATATAAGAAGAAAACAAAGAAAAGATTATGCCCCCAATCATCACTCTATAAATCCTATAAAGGACATCATCGAAGAGCTCAAAGGGACACAATATACAAAAATCTCAATGCGAATTAGTAAGCATACAAGGAGATAAAAGCATGTAAAAAGCATAGATTGTTTTCAGTTTGTGTTTGATGTTTGATTGCATTGTTGTAGATGCAAAATCCTTTCTGGAGACAAGACTAACTGACTAACTCACATGAAGCTTCAAAGGACTCTGACTAGATATGATACATCTAAGATATATTGGAGACCATAGGATTTGACATTGATTTCCCCCAAGTGTTAAGCATTAATAGGATACAGATGCTAGAGTTGATTGGTGTACAAACTGACCTATTGGAAACTAGAAATGCAGAAACAAATCGGGAGATATGTACAAACTAAAGCAAGACTAAAAGCTTGGAAAGACCAAGATTGCACTAATAGATGGAGCATTTTGAAACAAGTGGCACCTGTTTGCCGAGTTTTCACCATCTTGGCAGAGATTCTATTTTTGCTACCAAGGTGCCTGTTTCCAGGTTTTCACCAAGGCACTTTTTCTTTTTCTCATTTTTTTGTATTTTTCATTTTTTCAATTTTTTTGTACTTTTGATTTTGATTTTGATTTTTTTTGTGAATCATCAAGGTGCCTATTGCTAGGTTTTCACCAAGATGTTCATTTTTTCAGGACTTTTTCCAATTTTTAAGATTTTTTTAGGACATTTTACCATAGACTAAATGCTTTAGGCATAGAATTTCTTCAGATGGAGAACATTGATTGGTTCTCAGAGCTATTCTCCTTCAATCGTTGAGACTTGATAGGCACCAGAGCCAAAAGTAGCAAGGATTACAAAGGGACCCAGCTAGTTGGGTTCAAACTTCCCCTTGCATTCTCGATGTGATTGATTTTTAGGATTCTCTCTCAAGACTAGATCACCAACCTAAAATTCTCTTTGTCTGACTTTCTTGTAGTAACCTCTAGACATTCTCTTCTGATATACTCTGAGATGATCATACGCTGCTTGTTTGCACTCATCTAATAGTTCAAGTTCTTGCAACCTAGACACTCTATAGTCATCATCAGTTACTAGACCATGCATTTTGATTCTTAGTGATGGGATTTCAACCTCAATAGGTAGTACTACTTCAGACCCATAAACTAAAGTGAAAGGTGTAGCCCCTGTAGGTGTTATGATACTTGTTCTGTAGGCCTAGAGAGCTGGATTATTCATGAGATGCCAGTCTCTTCCTATTTTATTAATAGTTCGATGCAATATTTTCAATAGATTCTTGTTAGATGCCTCCGCTTGTCCATTCCCTTGAGGATAGTAGATAGAAGACCAATGTTGTGTGATCTTGAATTTGGCACATAGATCATCTAGGTCTTTGTTCTTGAATTGTCCACCATTATCTATGATTATGGAATGAGGTATCCCATATCTACATATGATATAGTTCAATATGAACATAGATATTTTCTTTCTAGTTGCTTGTGTCAAAGGGACTACTTCTACCCATTTTGTAAAATAATCTATAGTTGTGATTATATGGGTATGTCCATTAGAAGAATGAGGATGAATCATCCCGATAAGATCAAATGCCCATTGATGGAAAGGCCATTGTGTTGTAAAGGGGATTAGATCTCTCCCTGGAGCATGAATTAAGTTTCCATGCACTTGGCACTTTTGACAATTCTTAGCAAACTTGATAGACTCTTTCTCCATTTCAGGCCAATAGTACCCAACCCTAATAATTTTTCAAGCTAGTGTTAAACCATTTGAGTGTGACCCACAAATACCATCATGGACTTCCTCTAATGCACATTGAGACTCTTCTTGTTCTAAACATCTAAGTAGCATACCATCTAGACCTCGTTTGTAAATATCATTACCAATGATGACATATCGGGAGGCATTTCAGATAAGGTATCTCTTTTCATGGCAGTTGAAGGTATCGGGAATGAGTTGGTCTTGGAGATAGGAAAATAGGGTTTTGTATCTAGATGAATCATGACCTACAATAGTGAAAATCATGTGGGTTTCAGGGGAGTCATATGTAGGATAAGATACTGCTTCCACCAGGAACTCATAGCGTAGCTCATGTTCAAGCTACTGTAATAAAGTAGATAATGTGGCCATTGCATCGACAACCTTGTTCTCCGTTCTAAGAATTTTCTCAAATGTGATAGATATGAAATACTTCTTAAGATCATCTACCATTCTCTTGTAAGGAATGAGCTTTTCATCTTTAGTTTGGTACACATCATTGACTTGATGAACAACAAGTTGAGAGTCTCCATGAATGTGTAGCTCTGTCACTCTCCACTCAATTGCTAGTTTCATGCCATTCAAAAGGGCTTCATATTCCACCATATTGTTTGTGCAAGGAAACTTTAATCTAAATGCTTTGGGTATGGAGTATCCTCGAGGAGTTATGAACAATATGTCCACTCCGAATCCATTCTGTGTATAGGAGCCATCAAAGAATAATTTCCATTCTCTAGAAGAAAGATGCATGATAGAGGAATCTGGGAATTCCATTTGTAGTGGTGTATTATCAATCATAGGTGCATCTGCTAATTGATCAGCAATAACTTGTCCTTTGATAGATTTTCTTTCCACATATTCAATGTCAAATTCACTTAAGAGCATAACCCATTTAGCTAATCTACCTGTGAGGGCAGCTTTGCTTAGTAGGTACTTGAGTGGATCAATCTTGGCTACCAAATGTGTGGTATGAGCTAACATGTAGTGTCTCAGTTTCTGTGATGCAAAGATCATAGCTAGACAAGCCTTCTCAATCATTGAATAGTTCTTCTCATATGAAACCAATGTTCTAATGATATAGTATATAGCTCTTTCCTTTTTGTTCTCATCATGTTCTGCTAGCAATGCTCCCAGTGATGTATCTATAGCGGAGACATATAAGATCAATGGCTTTCTGTGAATAGGAGGCATCAAGATAGGATGATTTGATAAATATTGTTTGATATGATCAAATTTTTTCTCACATTCTTCATTCCATGCAAAGGTCACACCTTTATGTAAAGTTTTTGTAAAAGGATGTGATATGTCCACTAGCTGTGATATGAATCTTCTGATAGATTGAACTCCTCCTTGCAATGTCCTCATCTGACTGATATTCTTATAGGGTTGCATCTCCATTATAGCCTTTACTTTAGCTGGATCAACTTTAATGCCCTTCTTTGAAACTATGTATCCTAAGAGCTTTCCAGAAGTGACACCAAAAGCACACTTCTTAGGATTAAGTCAGAGACTAAACTTTTCCATTCTATCTAGGATCATGCTCAAGTCCTTTAGATGTTCAGTTCTGATCATAGATTTTGCTAATGTGTCATCAACATAACCTTCCATAGTTCGATGCACCATGTCATGGAAAATAGATGTCATTGCTCTTTGATATGTAGCACCAACATTTTTAAGCCCAAATGGCATGACATTCCAACAGAAGGTACCCCATGCACATGTGAAAGCAATTTTCTCTTAATCCTCTGGAGCAATTTTTATTTGGTTATATCTAGAGAAACCATCCATTAAGGAATACATCTCGAAACCCGCAGTCATGCCCACTATCATATCAATGTTAGGTAGTGGAAAATCATCCTTAGGGAATGCTCTATTCACATCTCTAAAGTCTGTACACACTCTGATTGAACCATCTGGTTTAGAAACAAGTACAATATAGGAGATCCACTCTGCATAGTCAATAACTTAGATGAATCCAACTTTTAGGAGCTTCTCTTATTTAGCTTTTACCAAGAGTGCAACATGAGGATGCATCTTTCACAATTTTTGCTTGACAGGTTTTACATTAGGAGCTATAGATAAATGATGCATTATAATATTAGGATCCAATCCTAACATATCTAAGTATTTCCATGCAAAGTTGATCTTCTTATTTGTTAGGAATGTAGTAAATTTTTTCTTCTCTTCTTCTGATAATGATTGTGCTACATGTACCAATTGTGGTTCCGCTGTTGTACCCAAATTGATGGATTGAGTGGGCTCAATTAGAACTAGAGATCTGTCCTATAAATGACTTAGAAGGACATCAAATATCTCATCTTTAGGCACCTTAGAGAGGTTTTCACATTTGGATATGTCTTTTATTTTTACTTTTGTAGGTTTTGAGACTGCCACAAAGTGGTTTTCACCCTCAGAACTCCTTTTCTTTTTATTCTTATTCTTATTTTTCTAACTAAGATACTTGATGTCCGACTCCATCATGCTAATGCTTGGTTCACTGATGGAAGTACTCATAGGCTCAACTACATCAAGGTAGCAAGCAAGGGCATAGTCATTTGGGAAAGTATAAATAGCATGGCTCAGATTTGTGGAGGTTTGATCAATAAGGTCTAGATATTGGATAGTCAAAGTAGGGAAAGATTGAGAGATAGTGTTTATGGATATGGATATGTCACCATTGGTCCTAACCTGACACTTGAGTTCAAAGGTGATATTACAACTTAAGACATTCAATTCATGAATAGGCTTAATGTCATCGTGGGAGTCCAATTCAGCCATAGGTGGATTAGACTCGATAAGTTCATCATTTTGTTCTAGACTTACGTTGGGTTGGGTTGCATATTGGTGAATAACATCAACATGTTTCTCTATGATAAGCTCATCTAGTTCTAGAATGATTCCCCATTCATAGTCATTAGATTCATCTTCTGATTTAGGATCTCTAGGAAATCTTAGAACATGAGTAAAGTCAGGGTGAATACCCCAAGAAGGGTTACCCTCAAATTCAGATTTGTATTCATACTCATGGGAATCTATCTCAGAATAATTACCACCTTCTTCTTGATGGTTTTCGAGATTAGCTAGTTCTTGTGTTAAAACTATCTCTTGATTGATAGTAGGTTCTTGTGTTTCTACCACATTAATTCTTTTGATTGGATCATCTTTATCATCAAGAAGGTCTTTGATCTCCTTAGGAAATTTTTCATAGGGGATGAGTTTTGAGCTATCTGAATCACTATCTAATGGTTCTGTTTCTTCTTTCTTAAGAAGAGGTTCTCCTAGTGTGATCTTCTCTATGACATGAGAACAATTACCTTTGAGGTGATAGGGTTTCTTCTTAAAGCCTAGGCCAACAGTATTATTATTTTCTCTACCAATATGTGGGAGAGGTACCTCAAGACCTTTTCCTCTGACTCCTAGATGTCCTTTACCTGAATATCCCATTTTAGCTATTAATTTATCTCCTGGACCATATGACTTAGAAGGGAGTTTGGATACTGTAGAGCCACTAGTTTGAACAACTTGAGATTCAGGTTCATCTTTGTAGAGCCATGCAAGAACAACTTCATCTTCTTCAAATTCTTTCTTGGAGACTTGTTCTACTACAAAATTCTTTTTATATACCTCAAGGGGTTCTTTAGAGTTTGGTTTGGATTATTTCAAAGATTTCCCATAAGACTTAGGTGAGATAGGGAGAGATGTCAAAGATAAGACTGGCTTGATAGTATATTCTCCCATACTATTTTCTTTGATATTAACCTCTTTTGCAAGATCTTCCATTTTAGATGTGGATGCTTCTT
The DNA here is from genome assembly GCA_027943335.1 of Chamaecyparis obtusa. Taxonomy (NCBI): domain Eukaryota; kingdom Viridiplantae; phylum Streptophyta; class Pinopsida; order Cupressales; family Cupressaceae; genus Chamaecyparis; species Chamaecyparis obtusa. Next base: position 99,115 of record BSBK01010189.1, on the reverse strand, counting down.
TAGTTGGTTCAATGGAAGATTCTCTGTTATTAGGCACAAGCTTATCTTCACTTTCCTTCAAGGTATTGGAAGTTGTATTCAGATCCATGGGGATAGTAACCTCTACTCCTTCATAAGGAAACTTCAAACATTGATGGTATCTACAAGGAATAGCTTGCATTTCATGTATCCATGGTCTCCCTAGGAGGATGTTGTAGGCCAAAGGTAGATCAAGCACTTGACACATGGCATCTTTGATAACTAGACCCACTCAGATGGGTAAGACAATGGTGCCTTTAGAAGATCTTTCTTCTTCATCATAGGATTTTATGGTTATCCTCTTTCAAGGATCAATAGCCAATTCTAAAAATCCCAATTGTGTGATCAAGCTGTAAGAACAAATGTTTAGGCCAGCGCCCCCATCTATCAACACATATTTGAATCTACGGTTCTGGATCAAGACTTCTATATGCAAAGGTTGATTATGTGGGTGACTCAAGGAGTTGTCATCTTCCTCTGAAAAGGAGATATATTGCGGAGATGTAAGATGTCCAACCATAGTCTAGAACCTGTCTAAATCAAGGTCATCAGGAACATTGGAAGCAAGAAAAGCTTTGTCTAGTATGGCTCTGTGAGTTGGAGATATTTGAAGCAACTCAAACATGGAGATTTTGTCATTAGTGTGCTGGAGTTTTTGAACAATGCTATAAGATGTAGGCCTTGTATCCTTTAGATTGGAAGATTTGGAAGTAGCCTTCTATTTAGAAGCAGATGAAAGATTGAAGGGCACCTTAGGGACATTTGATGAATCTGAGATTTTTCCTTTCAGATGTGCTTGGGCTTGTGATCGATTAACTGCATTGGTGGATTGATTCTATCTATCTCTTCTTACAATTGTGATGACATTGCAATGCTCTGAGAGATAGGGTTCAACCATATTGATGGTAGCATTATTTCCAGGGTAAGCATAATTGACTTTTGCCCCCATATTAGGTTGAGAAGATGAAACATCTTGACCATGTTTTGGAAATGGTTCTGTGAATGTTGTATGGTCATTATTGCTCTTAGGATTGTCAACTATGATGTCTCCTCTATCGATCAGATCTTGAATGGTGTGTTTCAACTGAAAGCAGTTATTAGTTTTGTGACCTTTACCTCGATGGAAATCATAGAATTTGTTTTCTCTCCACCATTTTGGCTTAGGCTCAAAATCAAGTGGTCGGATTGCTAGCAAAGAGATGATGTTATCAGCCAGTAGAATTTTCATAGCTGATTCTAAAGATTCTCCAAGAGGAGTGAACTTTCGCTACTTATCCCAAGATTTGTATTCTGGCTTCTTTTGAAATAGTTCAGATGACTTTTGTTCTGAAGCTTTAATGGTGTTGGTAGTTCCCTTTGATCTTCAACTTGCAGATTTATACTTTGATGGATAACTTTAATATAAATTTGACTCTATCACCACTCCACCAAAGTCTACAAGGAAGAGGGCTAATTAACAAGGATCAAGAGAGATCCTCCTAAACTTTGAGCCTTATTGCTCAGGCGGGTGTACCCTTGATTCACTTCTTGAAAGGAATCACTAAATGAGATACAACTATATACTCTTTACTAACTGCTTTAAGATTTTATCATTTGAATGTTTGTGTGTAGTTGATGACAATGAAATGCTTCCAGAGGATGGACCAGTGCCTTAACCTAGGGAAAAGAGTCACCCAATTACATACATCAACTGAATACCTTAATTCAAACATAATTGAATCCAGGATAAGTGCTTTGCCTATTACCCCTCTCCCTCAGACACAAGGATATCAGATTCCTGCTTGGTTGCAATCTCACTGAACCCACCTAAAAGACTTTATTCCTAACTTTGTTAGGAACTTAGAGATGACTTCACAATACTATTTGTTTACCATATGCTAACACACTTTGTGACATTAACATAGATGAGCTTAGAACCAAAAAAAGAAGACATATACAAATGCAAGATTGGAACTCAATAGTATTTTCATTAACATATTTAGGATCAATATACAATCAAAATAACACAAAGATAGGAAATACCCAAAATCTCACTCCTTTATTAGTATAACACTATCAACAACCAGCTTGGGACCAAAGAAAGTTTTGGAACCCCTACTCAGTCAAAATTTTGAAACTTATACTCCCTAGTCATCTTGGAATTCTCAAAGAGAATGCAACAAGCTACAAATGACTTAGGGTTAGGGTTTCAACCACTCAACCAACTGAAAACGGTCATAAAGTTATTACAGGGGTGGAAACCTAGGCAACCAAGAGAAAGAAAATCTTGGAATGATCCTCAATCATGAAATTTTTTTGTGAAGGTACTGAGAATCATGAAAAATGCTCAAAATGTCAACCCTACAACACACCTCAAGCACAAAACCACATAGTACAAACCCTGCAGATGATCACTCAACACTCTAGACCACACTGCGATGGAAAATAGATCATCTCTCACCAACACCAGTCACTTTTGCATTGAATTCTAGTCCTTCTGGTTGCAGGAAACCCTTCAAAAATTTGAATTTGAAAAACAACGGCTACCCTATGGCGCCTGCAAAAAATCAGCAATCACAATTCAATTTGAGATCAACTTAATAACCTGATCATTCGATTCCTATGTTTCACGGGCTTTTATGATTTATTTCTTAAAAGGGGCCCCAGTGAAATTTAGCAAACTGGGGACAAAGGCTTCCACCAGTTCGTGAAACACTTTATCTCTCCACCATTAAGTTTAGTGATTTCACGAACACTTGTTCGCTGAACCGCTAAAACACTTAGAGAGCCACCACTAATTCACGCGAACGAGTGAAGCCTTTGAACTTTGTCGGTACCGCTAACCTCATTCATCTAGACCGCTAAACCTTTTGACCCCACCTAGGCCCTCTTTATGCCACATGTCGTTACCTCATTTGTGGCTCATGCTCGGTCACACTGACACAGGACCCACCCACTTTAAGCCTTATAATCGAATGTCAGGCGTAAGATCTCATATCTTTGACAAAACTCATGAGAACTTACGCCAACCGTAGATCATGTCCTCATCACTGATCTCTCTGACAATGACCCCACCTTTCTGCATCATCCACGTTGACCAATAAAATTTGAACAATCCTGAACCAACTGGAAAATGGCCCCACTGAGAACATTAAGCCGCCTAGAAGATCAAATGGATAGCACAAGATCTGAAAGGCTCAAAAGATTTTATGTGCTCACATGCCAACCGTCGATTGAAGAATCTCCTCCCATCTCTAACAACCCACTGACAAGAAACAAAATCAATGGATGGTGCATGATCTTAACCCTCTAACAAAACCCATAAGATTATATGTCGTTCATCGATTCACTAACAGGATCAGGACCCATTGACACATTTGGAAACTAGGTCCCACTGACAGGTGCTGAGTTGGATTCGAAATCAACAGATGGCGCATGATCTCAAAGGGGAAGAATATTCCTTAAGATCATGCATCAACCATAGATTGAAAAGCCTTCACTGCAGGCCCCACTGACACATGCTGAGTTGTTTACCCATGGACCAATAAGATATCACCATTTGTGCATATGTGTCAATGGACCCACCTATTTGAGAAGCTCTATCATAAAGGAGAATCAATGGACATCTTAAGTTTGCAAGCCTCTAACACATCTCATGAGAAGATACACCCACCATCAGATGGAGATGGTGTCAAAGAGTCGGGCCCAAGAAAATACAAAGCCAAAACATTAGGAAGTATTAAAATAGTTAGACTTAGGAAAAATTAAAACCACTGGGTGCTGGGAACTTAGGAAAGATTAAAGGGGACCCACCGACACATGAAACCTAACGGCGAACATGGTAAAGTTGGTCATTTTAATTAGCATATGCAGATATAAGGTTTTAAGTGACCCATGAAAAGGTAATGCAACATTTGAACAGGGCCAAGGTATTTTAAATTTTTAGACCCAACGGCTACATTTTTGAAATTTTTCCTTAGGGTTTATGCCAAGGACCTAACAACAATTACAGAGACCAGCAGAAAATTGCTAAAGCCATGGAATTTTTTGCACATGCTAAAAGTGGCTCTTTCTAGGGATGTATGCCTCCTGCAGGCATAGCAAGGACTTAGAATCACTGGTTTAAAGTAGACCATCCCACTGGAAAAATTACAAACAACAGGGAACAAACAAGGCAGAACAGGCAACAGGACCAAAAATTGACAAACCAAGACAAAACAGGGCAAGGGCAAGCAGCTTATTTATAGAATTTACAAAATATACAAACCTAACTACTGTTCATGGAAAACAGAATACCTCAATTGAATTATTTCTTCAAGAATTGTCCATGAACTGGAAAATCCTGAATATCACCATTTAATTCTTTGATAATGTATGAATCTTGGCCCCATTTCTCATGAATTAGATATGGCCCTAGCTAGATGGGATCAAATTTACCATGTTTCCCCTTATCCTCCAGTCTGGCATTCCAAACTAACACCAAATCACCAGGTTCAAACTTTCTGTCAACAGTCTTATTATCATATAAATTGTTATCCTGCAACTACAATTTGGCATTCCTTGCAACTGATTATCTTCTAGTCTCATCCAACCTAATGAGGTCCTTAGTTCTCAACTACATCTCATTGTCTATGTCATCATCATATAGCTGAACAAATTTATACATTTCCAATAAGTTATTATGAGGCATTCTTGCATGAATTCCATATACTAGGTCAAATGGTGCACAAGCAATTGCCCTCTTCACAGTTACCCTATCAGTCCATAGAGCTAATGGAAGCTTTGAATTCCATGCCCTCTTATTCTTTTCAAGAATTCTCTTTAATATTTTAATGAAACTCTTATTAGTAGATTCTACCTGACCATTTCCTTGTGGATGATAAGGTGAGGAATTAGAAATCTGAATTCCCAAACCTTTGCAAAAGTCTTTATATTCAGCAAACTTGAAGCACATGACATTATCACTTACTATTCTCTCAAGGAACCCAAACCTTGTAACAATATTATTCATCATAAAATCAATTACCACCTTACTAGTTGCATTTCTTGTAGGTATAGCTTCTACCCACTTTGTAAAGTAATCAGTGTCAACTAAGATCCATGAGTGTCCTCCACTTGACTTGTTTGGTATCTCCCCTATGAAATCAATTCCCCATTGTTGGAAAGGAGCCTAAACTTCTACTGGTTTTAATGGCACATTACCTAAAAATTTAAGCTTACCAGAGAACCTTTGACAAGCATCACACCTCCTCACCAATTGTTCTGCATCCTTGAAGATTGTGGGCCACTAGAATCCTACTCTCAAGATCTTATGAGCAGTTGTTTTACCCATATAATGCCCACCACAAGCTCCCTCATGCATTTCTTTCAACAACTTGTTAGCCTGATCTTCATCTACACATTTCAAAAATATGGAATCCAAATTCTTCCTATACAATTTACACTTCACAATTACATACTTGATGGCCTATAATTTTAATATCCTTTTCTGATTATCATTCATATTATCTAGAGATTTCATGTTTCTCAAGTAATAGATGATATCCTGATACCAAATACAATCATCCATATCACATGTGTAATCAATTTCAGAATGATTTACCTGATTTGCATCAAGATTGGATTGGGCCATCAGTTTTGCAATCCTTGTCCTCTAACCAACTTAGTAATCTAGACCTCAACATTGAATTCTTGGATCCTATTGAACCATCTGCATCTTCTTCCAGACACCTCCTACCATGAGAAAATATTCTTCACAGTTGCACTTGGCACAAAAGCAATCACAGCTGCTCCCATCAAGTAACACCTAAAAGCCTTGATTTCCTTCACAAGTGCATAAGCCTGTTTTTCATTTATGTCATACTTCAATTCAGTAGCCTACAAAGATTTACTGAAAAATGCAATAGGTTGCTCAAAACCATCCTTATTCTTTTGTAACAAAACTGCAGCAATAGTGTGAAAAGATGTAAAGGAACAGATATGTATTGGGACATTATAATCAGGTGCCTTAAGCACTGGTGCATCTTTGATAGCCTGCTTGATACTTTTGAAAGCCTCATCAGGCTCACCCTCCCAATTGATTATAGATCCCTTCTTCAACATCTTAGAAATAGGTCTAGTAACCTCTGCAAAATTTGTCACAAACCTCCTTAAGAAATTGACCTAACCAAAGAAGGACTGAATTCCTTTAACATTCTTTGGTCTTTGAATTTTATCAATGGTTGCTACCCTCTCAGGGTCAATTCTCACTCCTTGCTTCCCAACTAAGTGGCCAAGCAACTTACCTTCAATGACAGCAAAAGCACATTTCTTTGGGTTCAAAGAAATGCCAAATTCCAAGGCCCTAACAAATATTTTTTCTAAATGAGTGCTATGGTCTTCTTCCTCCTTGGAATAGGTAGTTAGATCATCTTGATACACAATAAGGAAACCATTTATGAAATCTAAAAAGGCAACATCCATTGCCCTCTGAAAAGTAGCACCATCATTTGTGAGGCCAAAAGACATTCTCACATAAACATATGTCCCCCAAGGTGTTGTGAAAGCTATCTTGAACTACTCTGATTCCTTGACAATGACTTGATTGTAGCCAGAGAAACCATCCATCATAGACATTAATTCTGATCCAGTTACTCTCTGCAACATAGCTTCCATATTGGGTAGACAATAATTATCCTTTAATGAGATGATGTTTAAATTCCTGAAGTCCACACAAAGCCTGATGTCACCATTCTTTTTTCTCATAGGAACAATTCCTTATAGGCTTGATAATTCTAGCATCTCTTAGCTTCATTAACTCTTCTTGCATCTTGGGTGCCAAAGTGGGATTAATAGGCCTTTGTTTTTGCTAGAAAGGTTTAGCATCTTCTTTTAATGGAAGAATATGCTGAAACAAATCTTCTCTATAAACCTTTAGGTCATCATATGACCATGCAAAAACATGCTTGAATTTTTTCAATAATTTGATCAAAGATTTCTTTACCTTTTGAGATATATCTCTACCAATGTATACCTTCTTAGGTGCCTCATGTGTTCCAAGATTTATCTCCTCTAGATCAGCATGATCTTCTCTTTTGATATTCTTTTGAACTCTATCCTGGTTATCAAAGATAGTCTCCAAAACAACAAGCCCCTTGGGCACCTTGTTAGTTCTAAGCTGAATGACCTCATTGCCAAAGACAACCTCCCTTCCTTCTACTAACTCAACCAAGGCTGAACAATCAAATTCCTGACCATGATACTGATCGTCACAACCCATAAATTTCAAGATATCATTATCATCATCAAAAACTTGCCAATTGTCAATATTATCTGGTATGCTAGGCCTAGCCTAAATTTCAACTTTAGAGATACCAGAAAATGTAATATCATTGGGATTGATTGCAATATTGGCTAACAAGTCAGCCATCTTATTGTTACTCCTATCCTTCCACTCAATATTGAAGGCATCAAAATTTTCAATCAAATCCCAAACAACATTCCTATATTGTTTCAACCTCTTGTTCTTGGAAGCATATACTGACCTGACTTGGGACACCACCAACTTAGAATCACCAACAACACTTAAACACTTAATACCATGCTTTTGTGCCAACCTCAATCCTAACAACAAAGCCTCATATTTTGCTATATTATTGGTACAAAAGAAATTCAATGTGAAAGAAAATTTGTAGGTATTTCCATCAGGAGAAATAAGTAAAATACCTGCTCCTACACCATCTTTGCAATTTGCACCATCAAAGTACATTACCCACAAATCACCCTTCACAAAATTAGCACTTACCTCAATAGAGATAGGTGACAAAATAGGTTCCTCTTCAAATATAGGGATCTCTTCCCTAAAAGCATTAATATCAGTATCCACAAAACATGTAGTTTCATTATCAATATTTCTCTCAATCATGTGGCATACTCTTGGCTCTCATTCAATCTTGACAAACTGATCATCAATCTTGAAAGTGGCATAGGATAGATTGCACTATAAACTTCCACCCATGGCAGCACTCCACCTTCTAGATAGCAGCATCCCATAATGAGGAGGGATATCCACCACCAAAACACTCATTGTTAACTCTTTCTCTGGATATGCTGCCAGCCTATATGGCATTGCATTGATAGTCCTGATAATTGGTACCTCCCTTTGATCCATTGCATAACATCTGCCTTACACTGTATCAACTTTAAGGCCCAACTTCTCCATGATTTTGAAAGGCATGACAGTATTTGAGGCACCACTATCAATCATACAATTTCTCAACTTCATTCCATTCACAAGAACACTTAAAAAGAATGGATCAATATTTTCAAGGTTGGCATTGATAGAACTATCCAAGTATATTGGAGGAATTTGAGACATAATTCCCTAAGTAGAAACACCTTTCAAAGCCTTATCCTGAGATCCATTGCATGCAACATCATTTTTATGAACATTATCTACCCATGCAATAGCTCTGTCTTTGTGTTCAGGGATCCTCAACAATTCTGACAATGGAACCTTAACTATAATTTGGGACAATATAGATAACATATCAACAGGAGCAGAAGAAGGAATCTCAATCTACACTACCTTAATATCCTTTTACTTATCTGACACATTAGGTGTATTGGCCACCCTCATTTTTTCAATCTTAGCCATTGTGTTAACTGGCCTCTCAATCTCACTAGAAATCTTTTCAATTCCAACTCCCTTAGGCTCACAATTCTTACCTTTTACATTCTTGAATTTCACCATGTGATCACCTTTTGATTTTTTCTCATTAGGTTCTCCAGAGTTGGTACTCTTTATAAACATTCCTACAGCTTTATCATTTATATTCCTTACCACCATGCCTCTAGTTTGCACTTGGGTAATCATTTCTGTAGTAATCCTATACATCTCTTCTCTAGAAGGTCTTCTCAAATTTATTGGCTTAGAAGAAGAGTTCATATTACATGTCTTCTTGTCAATGTCTTCACTCTCAGAAAATACCTCTTGATGAAAAAGGGCCTGATTGTGTCTCTTTACATTTACATCTACCTCTTCATCAAAATTAGAATCATATTCATATCCTAGATATGAAGAAGCCGTGTTGCATCCAACATCATCTTGGTCTTCTTCTTGATCTATCTCCTCATTGCCACAATCTTGATTCGAAGCCATAGAATGTGCAACCACACAATGCTCTGTAGAATGAGGGGACTGGCATGCAACACACCAAGGTATGTCATCCATAACATTTATTGAAGCCTTTTGTAGAGGGTCAGGGACACCTCTATCATTTTTTCCTCTTATAGTAGGGGCAATATGCTTTCCATCCTTCCATTGGGTGTTGTAGGGGTAGTTCTGCAGTCTATTCTATTTGTTGAAATTGTTGTTGAACTGAGGCCTTTCATTGGTAGGAGCACTGATGTTCCTATTTGCAGGTGCCTTCAAATCCTTCAATAAATTAAGCACCTTATAAAATTTATCTTCCTCTTGTCTCCTAGCTCCAACATTCTTATCATTTTCCTTTTTGTATTTCTTGTCCCCAAACAACTTAGGGTCATCTCTCTTTCCACCCAATTTTTTTGATATTTTCATATTGTCCTCAATATTGACAGCAATCCTAAAAGCATCCCTAAGAGTTATTGGTTCTTTTTCCCTCAACAAATATCCCATTTTTCCATCAAATGCATTGAAATATGTGGTCAAACAGACATTGTCATCTAACCACATAACTTGGAACAACTTATGCATACCCTTCTGAAATCTCATGTTGAATTTAGCTGCAGTCTCATTTTGATTTTTCCTTATGGTATTGAATTCATTCAACATGAAACTAGCATTAGGCCTATCACCATACTACTCTTTAAAACATCTCTCAAAAGAGTCCCAAGTATCAATACATTTATCAAGAAGTCTCTTAAACCAATCTCTAGCATCCTCCATTAGAGATTGAACAAATAATTTCATGACTACATCCTCATGCTCTACCTCATAATCATTAAGGATATCAACAAATAACCTAAGATGCTCCTCACAACTAATAGCATTATTACCAGAAAACTTAGGTACCTTATCTCTAATATCATTTGGAAAAGCATTCAGGTAACCAGGAATTCTATCAAAACTAATTTGCCTATAGCCTTCTAGTTGCATAGGTCTTCTTTGAAAACTTGAACTAGTGTTAACCCTAGGATCAACATTAGCATCTACATTTATTTGTGCATTTGACTACTACCTAGGATCAACACCTATCCTAGCAGATGAAGAAGGAATTGAACTAGTAGCATTACTAAGTGGAATAGTAGTAGTCATAGATGGCATACCTAGTTCAGTAGCAGATGGGCCAAGAGCATTAGCTGATGAAGCCTTCAAGAACTAGATCTTTCTTCTTTTTTCTACAATGGAAGCTTCAATTTCAGCCCTCTCTAATTCTCTTGCAAGGTCCTCATCTTCTTTTCTTCTTCTCTCCATTTCTGTGTCCTTATTTAAATTGGGTGGTGGGACCCCGGGTATTGTCAATGTTTTACTTGTTTGATGTCCCACCATCTTTTGCTTTCCTATCTCACCAGCAGCAACATCAGGCCTAGTGATCTCACGCCCATCTTTATCTTTAGGCAAAGGAACATAACTTTGCACTTGTCTAACCACAGGGCCCTCCGTATCAAATTCTTGATCTTGTAGTAAGTGCTCTTGCTCACTCCTCAAGGCTTCAAGATCACCAAAGACATCATGCTGCAAAGTTTTAGGAGTAGAAGAAAGCATCTTGTTTCTCTCCTTCATTTCATTAATCTTTCTAAGGAGAGACTATCTTTCTATCAGAGCATTCACCTTTTTAGCCTCTCTCTCCTCTTGTAACCTCTTATGTATGGCATCCTGCTCTGCCAACTACAACCTTAATGCATTTAAATCATTAGAATCTACCATAATGTCATCAGAACCTGATGACACATCCATATCAAAAAGATTTTGATATGGGAAGTGCACTTGCCTTGGTCTCATGGGTTCTCTTCTGAAATTGTCTTCATCAAGATCTAAATCAATCTCCAAACCCATCTCTCTAGTTTGTTCATCTTGACTTGTAAGCAATGGACCTTTGTCCTAAAATACAGCTTCTGGGGTATCATAAAATCTATCTTTAGAGCAACCGCCATCTGATCTAGAAACTCTGTCCTGTGAGCCATCCTCACTTGAGGAAACATGTGGTGCTCTACCTCTAGTATTTCTTTGTTCTCTGATGGGAGCACTAGTAGACTCACCATTCCTTCTAATTCAACTCTTCTTCTTCTGTCTAGGAAATTGCTCCAGAGTGACCTCCAGATTCTTTCTGACAAAGGACCTAGTATTCCTTCTCTTGTCCATCATTTACAATATATAGCACTAGTTCTAACCTTTTTGAGTCGCCACCCACCTAGATGGGAAATATTTACTTGAAATACAATAGAAAAAATAGAGTGCATTTACAACCTTTATACCTATCTGGTCAACAAAAGATTTTGACTTTACAATGTAGTCCAAACCAGAAGTCCTAATAGATATACTACTTCATTGTTGTTCTCCCCAATAGAGTCACCATTTTTCTGGTAGTTCCCTTTGATCTTCAACTTGCAGATTTATACTTTGATGGATAACTTTAATATAACTTTGACTCTATCACCATTCCAAAGTCTACAAGGAAGAGGGCCAATTAACAAGGATCAAGAGAGATCCTCCAACACTTTGAGCCTTATTACTTAGGCAGGTGTACCCTTGATTCACTTCTTGAAAGGAATCACTAAATGATATACAACTATATACTCTTTACTAACTGCTTTAAGATTTTATCATTTGAATGTTTGTGTGTGGTTGATGACAATGAAATGCCTCCAGAGGATGGACCAGTGCCTTAACCTAAGGCAAAGAGTCACCCAATTACATACATCAGCTGAATACCTTAATTCAAACATAATTGAATCCAGGATAAGTGCTTTTCCTATTACCCCTCTCCCTCAGACACAAGGATATCAGATTCCTACTTGGTTGCAAACTCACTGAACCCACCTAAAAGACTTTAATCCTAACTTTGTTAGGAACTCAAAGATGACTTCACAATACTCTTTGTTTACCATATGCTAACACACTTTGTGACATTAACATAGATCCACATGAAGATCACACAGGTCAGAGAGCAAGTATGACAGAGTGCATTTCAAATTTGTCTAAGTGTGAGACAGTGTTTTACCAGTGAACCTGGACATAGTTTTTATTTGTGACGTTGACTGGACTAAGTTTAGTGCTTGCACACTTGAACATAGACTCTATGATTTCTATTGACCACCCATATCAGAGCACAAGTTAGTAAGGCATGTAAGGAAGAAGTTATGATAGTTTTATCGATGACAGTGTGAAACTGACAGGACAGAATATGAAGATAGAACTAGTAAAGAGTTAAGGGATTATTTTGTTATCAAAATAATGACTTAACAATATAAAGGGATGACATCCTAGATGTTAACTCTTGGATAAAGCTATTGGTATAAATGTAAATTTAAATGTAATTTTAATGTAGTAGTATTATTGAGAAAGAAGGACAAGTGATATGATGCAAAGTATATGAAGCATATGTAACAGCAATAGTGAAAGGGCAGCGAAGTGATATTGATGCAAGTAGTATAAGGTTATGTACCTTAACCTATTTTTTAATCAGTGTATATTGTACATTACTTGTTTGGGTAGTGGGCTCATCTGGTAATCACATTTTGTACTACAACTCCTAATAGGGTTGAGGCTTCTAACAAGGCCTATAGTCCCTTAATCAGGACCGATACACTATATGCTTGCAATAGACTCCTAATAGGGTCAACATCCTTAACATGATACTTTTGATTAGTGGATCTTTGTGGGTACCATCCCCACCAAGGTTTTCCCTTGGCCAAGGTTTCCCCGAGAACAAATAATGTGTTATGAGTTCTTTATTGTTATGCATGTTGTTTAGCTTCTTATGTTATGCATGTATAAACATAATCTGTTATATCCATAATTGGGAAAAAGATAAAGTTTGTAGAATACTGATTCACCCCCCCCTCTCAGTATTCCCTATTTCTAACAATTGGTATTAGAGATTAGTTACTCGAAAAAGAATCATTCAAGGAAAGCCTAGCAGCTTGAGTAAGATCTCTATGGATATGGATCAACTGCAGAAGAATCTTGAAGAAGCTCTTGAATAGATTGACTTGCTTACTATTGAAAAAGATACTTTGAAAAGAAAGTATGATGATGTGAAGAACCTCATTGAGAAACTAAAAAAAAAATTGGAAGATCTGAGATCTGAAAAGGAATCCAAAGTTTTTATTGAAGATTGTGATGACAATGTGGAAAAAGAAAATGAAATCCTTAAGCATGAACTGAAGATAGAAAATTTGAAGCTTAGTTTGAAAGATGGAAATGGCAAGAATGAAGCAAATCTGAAATCTGAAAATGAAAGTCTAAAGACTGAAAATGGAGGACTAAAATCTAAAATTTCTAAAGTAACATCTGAACTTGAGAAAGTCAATTTGCAGTATGATGAAATTGAGAAATACAATAAGATTGTGAAAGGTGAACTGACTCAATCCAAACAACAACTTGAAAGGCTATATTCAACTAGTGAGAAGATTGATGAACAGATATCTTATCAAAAACCATTCTATGATAAGACTGGTCTTGGATTCAACACTTTCAAAGCAAATGATGAAGGCAAGTAACTAGATCTAAAGATATCTGAAAGCATGGATAAGAAGAAGCCTAATGAGATCAACAAATCTGACGATACACCTAAAGAAGAAGAATCGTCGAAGCAAGAAGAATCACCCAAAGGTATGCAAAGAGAATTTGAAGGTAGACATTTTGCTTGTAATACTATTGGTCATATGAAGAGAGATTGCACAGGTAAACAATTTAAACCTCTTAATGGTTGTTGTTACAATTGTCATGGTTTTGGACATAGAGCTATTGATTGTAGGAAACCTAAATTTATTGAGAATAATGATGGTAGTAGAATGTTTAGGAATTCTAACAATGCAGATAAGAAACCTACTGAAGATATGAACAGACAAAATGGAGTAGTATGTTATAGATGCAACAAGGTTGGACACATTGCTAGAAACTACTAATCACAAATCAATCAACCTGGACCAAGATATGGAAACAATGGAATTGTTTGTCAGATATGCAACAAGATTGGACATACAACAAGGTTTTGCAAAATGAACAATAGAGTTTTTCATCCTAATCCTAACCCCAAAAATCATGCAAGAAAAATTGAAGATGCAAGTAACAGTCAGAAAGGATGTTGTAGTAGTTCAGATGAAGTGAAGTTTATCAAAAGCACAGATCAAGTAGACATATTCAACATTGAAGGTAATCAGGAAGGTGAAGTATTGAAAGGTAAGAATGAATCTTTACCTGACCTATCTCAAAGTACTTAATTCATGTAAATTGCAGTAGAATAGGAACTTAGATTTAGTATAGAAGTAGATATGTGATGGATTGAGTCTTGTGCAGTTAATGCAAGGTAGTTTATGATGTTCTAATGCTATGGTTAAGAGCGCAAAGAAAAATATTATGTTTAGCAAGATCGCAAGAAGTTTTAAGTTTTGCAGGTTAGCAGAGACAACTTTTTGGAAAGAAGTGACAAAAGAATTGAATGCAATGTCAGATCTAAGTGAGATTGAATTAATAAAAGATTATGATTGGTATTATTTGATCATCAAAGAAAATTCAAGTTTCAAGGAGATCAAAGAGCAGTGATAGAAAGCATTTTGCAAGGATTTGAAGAAGAATTTTTTGCCGAATCTACACAAGCCCAAAAATCATGAAATTAAGTATGAATTTGATAATGAAGAATGCACTAAGATTATCTTGACCAGAATTCATAATGGAAAGTTTTGGCTAGAAGATAGAGTGGTAGATATTATAGTTGATTTGATTCATGAAGTCACTGGATTATCTAAAACTGGAGCTATTCCTTTTAATGAGAAAAATAGTCATTGACAACACAAACTCATCCTATAATGGTAGAGGAATTATGATTAGTAAGATCAAACAAGATGATGTGAGATACTTATGCAAGATCTTAACTAATAAGTTTTGTGCAAACTCAAGAGAGGATGACATGGCAGTTGGAATGGTACATGCAACTTATCTTATGTGTGTTGAACGGGTACCAGTTGATATGTGTGAAATTCTTAGAATTCAATTGTTTGAGAACTTGGAGAAGATCAAGAAAACTAAGTATGCACAATTTAGGTTCTCATCCCTAATCACATATATGTTTCATCTTTTGAGGAGATTTCCTTACACCATAGGAAATGACTGGAATGATGGACAAACTACAATGGAAAGGATTAATGTAGTATACATAAGGCATGTTATTGATAGTGTTAATGAGAGTGCAGTACTTGTTATTAAGACATTTCAGAATATTGTGTCTAGCAGATCAAGGATCTCTAAGTCTCTTGTTGAAAAATATAAAGATGATATATGTTTTATGGTGGATACTGACCTTACCTATATTGAAGCAATAGAGCCTAGAACAAATTTCTTAGACCCTCTTGGCTATGAAATATCTGAGGTAGAGACTGAAGAGTATGTTAGCAGACTACTGAAGTGTAAGTTGGACACTCAGTGTAACAGGTTTGGAACCTTTGAGGAGAACTTCAACTCCACAAAGATTCTAATTGAAGAGAAGTAGTCTAAGAAGAGAGTTGAGAGCACCATTAAGAAAATCCTAAAAGATATAGGAATGACATAGAGAAAGTTTTTGGTAGCAAAGAAAACAGTAGCAGCAATCAAAGAGAGTGGACAAAAGGAAGTTTTGTCTATCCCTCCTTTATCATCAATTGCAGTGCCATAGGAAGAACCACAAGTAAAGGTGAAAGTGGAAGTACCTAAGAAGGACATAGAAACAAAGATGTCTACTAGATCCACTTCCTCCACACCTAGAAAAAGAGTTAAGGAAAGTGCTATTGGACTAGGAAAGAGACATAAAACTCTAGTGCAACCAATTCCAAGAAAGATTGCAGAGGTTAAAGATGATGTCACTACTAAGAAGAAAGCTTGGAAACCAAAAGTTGAAAAGCTTAATGAGCAGATTATTGAGAATGGTGACTAAGCAAGAATGAACAAATATTATGATCTTTATGATTATACTGATAGACTTAATTTGGAGAATGCAGTTGTGAAGCATATGATCTTGACTAGAAAGAAGTTTGATACTATTCAAGGATAGATACCTGATGATCTATATAAAAAACTTCTAAATCAGAAGAAGAGAGCATCAAAGGAAGAGACAGCTATCAAAGAAAATCTTGTGAGGAAGCTTTGTGAAATAAGAGATGAAGCTCATTTAAATCAGATCATGAAATCCCTAAGCACCCATCTAAGAACCAAAAGGAGAACAATTTAGATTATGGGAGGCAGGTATGAAGAAGTAAATTTTGAGACTGAACATGCAATTATCAAGGTTATGGCAGAATATGTTGGAGAATCATCAGTTGCGGCAAAGAAAGCAGGTGAGAAACTACAAGAGGACATTCCCTCTTCTCCAGCTATTAATATTGAAGATGAAACAATGAATGTAGAAGGTACAAAAATCACCTTGGATATTGATGAAAATGTATTCAAGAATTTGGAGAACATTGTTGACAATTTGGCCTTTGAAGAACAGGAAGCTATAAAAGAAGAAGAGATGACAGAGACCACAGTTGTAGAACCACTAGTTATAGAAGAACAAATTCCCATTCCCACCACAGAAGATATCAGTCTTACTCCTGAGACTGGAAAGAAGACTCAAATTGGATTTATGATTGAGCATTTGGGAAAAGAAGTAGATGATGATCATCAATTGGAACTGACTACATCCTTGAACAAAATAATTGGTAAGAATAAGAAAGTAAAGAGTCTTGAAGGGTGTCTGAAGGAACTAACTGAGAAGTTACAAAGTACTGTGACTACACAAATTTCAGAAGTAGACCCTATGGAGAAGGCAAAGAAGGTAATGAGCACCTTTGATAATGAATTCACAAACCTAGTTGATATTGCAAAAGTGAAAGCACAAGCAGCCAATGAGGCTAGAATGCTTTTAAACATCAGTCAGAATATCAGAAATGATATCAATACTCTTGATATTTGTATCACGGATTTGAGGAAGAACTTGGAAATAGGAAAATATTTGTACATACAGTGTACAAAATCAAAAACTTTGATAGTTGAGGAAGATCAGAAGATAAAGTTAAAGGAATCAGAAATTCTGAATGAAACAAACCTTCTGTCTAGCCCCAATGTGAAGGTCTGTGATGTTGAGAAGAAAGTTAGGAAACTTTATGATGAAATTAGAGTTGTGCAAGATGAGAGAGATAGGAAATTGAGAAGATACACTCTTTTGAGAGAGCATGCTTCTATGAAGTTGAGCATAATTGAAGAACAGTTGGAAGAATGTCTTTTAGCAAAGACATCTTTTCAAAAATTTAACTTTGAAAACCTCCAAGCACGTGAAATTGCTTCTTATGGACTAAGTGCACTACTTAATGTGGCAGATTCCATTAAGAAATCATGGGAGAAGGAGATAGAAGCCATGAAGATAGATTTTGCAGATTGTGTTGCAAGCCTACTGACTTTGCAATAAATGAATTGAGGTATAACTTTTTGTGATACAATTTTGTGACCCTCCCTACCTTATTTTGTCATTGTTGTCAAAGGGGGAGAGATATATAGAAGAAAATTGATAGTATATGATAAGGGTTGTTACTCTTAGGGGGAGTACTATATTAGAAGAAATAATTTTTGAGGAGTTATAAGGATAGTATGTATTTTATACTATGGCCACATTTTTGAGCAATTAGTTGTACACTTAGCCAATTTTCTCATATGTTGCCACTAATGACAAAGGGGGAGATTGTTGGCAATTTGGCTGAGTTGATTACATAGATGTTGTCATTATGGAAACATATGATCCACATGAAGATTGCATAGGTCAGAGAGCAAGTATGACAGAGTGCATTGCAAATTTGTCTAAGTGTGAGACAGTGTTTTACCAGTGAACCTAGACATAGTTTTTGTTTGCGACATTGACTAGAGTAAGTTCAGTGCTTGTGCACTTGAACATAGACTCTATGATGTCTATTGACCACCCATATCAGAGTGCAAGTCAGTATGGCATGTATGAAAGAAGTTATGACAGTTTTACTGAAGACAGTGTGAAGCTGACAAGACAGAATATGAAGACAGAACTAGTAAAGAGTTAAGGGATTATTTTGTTATCAAAATAATGACTTAACAATATAAAGGGATGGCATCCTAGATGTTAACTCTTGGATAAATCTATTGGTATAAATGTAAATGTAATTGTAACTGTAATGTAGTAGTATTATTGAGAAAGAAGGACAAGTGATATGATGCAAAGTATATGAAACATATGTAACAGCGATAGTGAAAGAGCAGCGAAGTGATATTGATGCAAGCAGTATAAGGTTATGTACCTTAACCTATTTTGTAATTAGTGTATATTGTACATTACTTGTTTGGACAGTGGGCTCATCTAGTAATCACATTTTGTACTACAACTCCTAATAGGGTTGAGGCTTCTAACAAGGCCTATAGTCCCTTAATCAGGACTAATACACTATATGCTTGTAATAGACTCCTAATAGGGTCAACATCCTTAACAAGATACTTTTGATTAGTGGATCTTTTTGGGTACCATCCGCACCAAGGTTTTCCCTTGGCTAGGGTTTCCTCAAGAACAAATAATATGTTATGAGTTCTTTATTGTTATGCATGTTGTTTAGCTTCTTATGTTATGCATGTATAAAGATAATCTATTATATCCATAATTGAGAAAAAGATAAAGTTTTTAGAATACTGATTCACCCGCCCCCTCTCAGTATTCCCTATTTCTAACAAATTTAATTGCTACTACTTGCTTAAGATACTCTAGTTCAATCTTTTTGAAAAGAACTATTTTGTTTGTTTTTTATAGAGGAAGATTAGACCTTGTTTTTTCTGTTGATAAATTGTTGATGAAATGTTCCAGACTAGTGTTATTAATATGTTTTTAATATTCTTCTAGTCCTTATGTACCATAGGCATGTACCCTCTTGCTACTTTTATCTATCAAAAACATCAATCACTTGTCACACTTGAGGCTAACTCAGAGAAACCAACTAAGTAATACTCAGTCGATTTGAACTTGGTCTAATCTACGTACTCATCGTGTGGTGCCTAATGATGCCTATGTGGCTAGATGTACTTAGCCAAGTAGGATTCAGGTGAACCATACTTGGTTGAGTCCTACTCATTGAATAAAAATCCCAAAAGGTGCTTTAAGCCCCTCATTTATACAATGAGAGGCTCGCATGGGTGTCGACTCCTAATCAACCTCAATCAAGTAGGATTAAGTGAAATCCCCTTCAGTCAATTCCTACTTGTCCAAACTCTCTCATGTGGCAGTCAAACCCCAAAAATCTATAGAATTGCAAAAGTTTCAATATTGTATAGCTTCTCTCCTTATGAAAAATCAAATTTAAAAAAAAAAGTAAAATACCCTTTTGTTGGCCTTAGAATTAGGATTCAAGACATATAAATTTTAGAGTATTTCAATTACAAAAAGTTGATTAAATTTACTAAATACAACAAGTAGGTATATTATGTTTTGAGAAGACATTGATTCAAAAAATTAACAAAATTAGTAAATCGAATCAGAAAAATTTAAAAATTACATACAACACTAGATGAGAGAGTCCTCTTCAAGAATATATAAAAAAAAATTGTTTCATGTAGTTTTGATAGGGGAAAGGTGGGAGATGAAAACTGTCGATTTTAGGTAAGTTCGACTTTGAATAGTTATAACGGATAAAATATAGATCAAAAATAGTTTTTTTCTTTTTTTCTACACTAGCTATACATGTCATCTAAAACATATTCTAAAGTAGGTGGAAAAAACAATTTTTTACTTATAGTTTTTTGGTGCGAAGTAGACCCCCTAGTTTGTAGTATTTTTTAGCAAACAAAAAATACACTTTAAAAATTTAAAAAACATATCAATTTTTGACTAATTTTTTTAAAATAAATTAGAGGCATAAACTTCATCCAATTTTACACATTTCATTAGTTTACATCATCTTCAAATTCTCAATAGAAATATCACTTGTATGTCCTTGAAGATGAACAATTTTGGTGTTGTTAGCCTTTTCATTTATAAAAGTGTGACAACTTATTGTGCTTTTACCCATTAGGTGCATGAGATGTAGGGTGTATGTAAGATTCTTATAGCTTTCTAGTAGCTCTAACTCTATGATTAGTGATACTCATAAGAGAAGCTTTCTCTGCAAACATATTGTAATATGTTATTAATTTATGAATAATATATTGGGTGGTTTTTGGAGTGTCTAGGGTTTTTCTCCCAAAAGGGTTTTCCCCCATTGAAATCACTCTATTATGGTATTCATGTTTTTTTTATGTTATTTCTATTATGTTTTTATAATTTTTTAAAGATTTGAGAATTTTTTTATATTACCTTCTCCTCTTGAGATTAGTGTATGAAGTCATTTCACTACTTAACTTCCTTACAAGTCCAATACCTACAAGTAACATTTATCACCTAAAGAAGAGGATATAATGAGTATAAATACAATAATATTTCCCATTCAAGATCAGAATGAGGAAGTGTCAAATCCAAATGTAAAAGGATGATGTTGTTTCTAAAATCTACGCACATGCCACCAAAACCTTAGAAGATGATGCCACAAACCAATTAGGTACATACTCAATCATAAGAGAAGGTGACAAACAAGGAAAACCTAGAAGCTAATTTTGAACAAGATATAAGGATGAAGTGAAGTGAAAAATGATGTGTCACTAATGTGATCAAATAAGAGAGATAAACTTTCATACGTGTCTACCAAATATGAAATGTGAGACTACACAAATAGTGAATGAATGTCTTGTGGAAATGCTCTCTTTCATGTCATAGTTTTCATAGCAACATGAAATCGAGTAATCTTGATAGACTATGTGTCTAAGTTTTAGGTTTCACTCCCCTGCATGTATTGGTATTGGTTTGGAGTTTTGGAAATACATTCATATATCAAGGTAGTATGTATATTCAAGATTTTAGATGATAATACTATAAGGTAACAAGAGGATCTCCATACATCTCTCAAATAATTATCCAAAGATCATGAATTTTATTTGTCTTCTTTCTAGAAAGGGAATCCAAAACATCTTCATCCATGTTGAAATAAATAACTTGTAGAACTTTATCCAGAGAGCCCCAGTTTAATGGATTACGAGAATGAAGAATTTATTATGTATATAAAAATGACAATAGATTATGCTCACTAAGATGAACAAGAATGGGATTACTCCATTTCTTATAATCTGTTACCTTTATGTACAACTGAATTAAAAAACCATTCAATGCAAAATGAAAGAACACAAAAGAGGAGCACAAGCACTCAAGAAAACCCCCCAACTCACTCAATAAAAGAAACCCCCCCCCCAAATAGATGATTTTGGTACTTTGTATATAGTGCGTATACAATTGTCACTTGTCAAAATGGACCAAAGTGGAATTATGATTTTGATGATTACAATAGAGAATATGAAGCTATAGTAGATTCAAGAAGATAAGACACAAGATAACTCAAGGATAAAATCAATTACAAGTGCCAAAATAGGAAAAATTTTGAAAGTACCATGCCCACTCAAAATTTCTCCAAACTGATACTTGATCTGGAAAGGAGACAAAAAATCATGCACTTTCAAAAAAAATGCACCTGAAAATGTGTTCATGTGAGCCCGAACGAAGCCTCTAAAGTTCCAAAAATCATGATTTGAAATTTTTAGAAAACATCAAGAACAAAGATCAGAACCCACCCGCACCATTGTGTATATTGTAAAATTATACCCTAAAACAAAAAACAATTCTTGAAAAAAAGGATTTTGGATGATTGAGATATCATTGTTTGAAAATCGCTTCAGAATTTTTTTTTTTGAATCACCATTTCTACACCTCCAAAATTCAATTGGCTCTAGATTTGGCTTTAGATGTCTAATTTGGATGAAAAATTTAATTTAGGAGTTTTTAGATCTCCTTAATGTGATGCCAACCTCTAATTTGCACCAGCAAGCTCCAATTTTGACCTGTAACAAAATTCTCTCAAAATGGGCTATACAATGACACTCATATAGCTCTGATACCATGTAAGAATTTTCCTAAGGAAAAGAAAAAAAATTCCAAGATCTAAAAGCTCAACTGATAGCACAAGAGAGACAAATATGATATGATGAATGATTCAATAATGATCAATAATGAAATAGATACAAAATCGATTGAATAAATAGAAAGTAGATGTGCCTGAATATATAGGCAATGTATGATAACTAGGAGAGATGCAAATGATAACATATCAACTAGAAAATGTGTAATCACATGTCCACCAAAGGTGGATCATCCTCCATTGTACATCAAATTATGTGCAACATATGCAACAATGAGAGGATGATAATGTGATAAGAGCACTAAAGGTGGATCTTGCACCTAAAGTGGACATTCTCCTACACCATGTGCTAAAATGAGATGCAAACTCCTAGGTGTCTCAATGATAACTAATATGAAAATTAATTATCCTAAGTAAACTTAAGTAAGTGTAATTAGTGAAAACTTAATTACACCCACAATATCTATATTCAATATTTTAGATGACAATACTATAGGGTGTGAAAATTGTTAATCTAGAAGCTATGTACGTGGAGATACGCTACTTCTCCAATACAAGACAATTAGATCATGTGGTTTAAAATTTATTTGATGTTCATATTTTGTTATACATTTTGAGGAATGATCATGGATTGGTCATTGTGTGTAAATTCAAGTTAGCAGAAATCATTATTATATTTTGCCAAACTTAGATGACATGTGTGAAGCAATTTTTGAGATAAAGTGTAAAGCCAATTTGGGGTCAACTCAATTTTGGGAACATTTCATATGGAATTGAGCTAATATATGATTAGATTGCTATATATTTTGTATATCCTTAGAAATAATATGATGTATATGATGTAAAGATAAGAGAGACAATCCTTGTCAAATGTTACAACTATAATCAGATCATAAATAGATGAAGTGTGTAAACTCTGTATACTGTAATTCATTGGAGATATACTCCACGCATATTTGAGATGTAACTATAACAGTTCAATTTTGTATTCTTGGATAGTGACTCCTTTTGGGAGTGAGGTTTATCTATGCAATGAGTCATATCTAGAGCACTATTGTAATATTTTACAGTAGTTATAAGATATTGAGAGTTAATCCTCTCTGTATTTTTTCTCTTTTGGGTTTTGCACATAAAAGTACCAGTGTTGTGTTGTGTGTTGCAATTTATGTTTTTATTTCCTTCTTATACTTAATTATGTTATGTGAATAGTTGTTTAAAGGATTTAATTGTTCAAAGGTAATATTGATTTACCCCCCCTTTAAGTATTTTGTATATTCAACAATTGGTATTAGATCATAGTCCTTTGATTGAGCCTAATAGGATAGAGAAGATCTTGGAATTTAAGCATATCATGCCTAAATCTAAACCAAAAGAATTCCTAGAAGAAATACAACTTGATAAAAATAGAAATCTTAAAGAACCTCTTGAAGATCTTGAAAATACCGAAAATGAAAAAAGATATAAGAAAGAAACATCAAAGAAGTAAATAAATGGACTAGGAAGTTGAGGGAACATACCAAGAAATTCAAATAAATACATAAGGAGGTCACTAAAGAGTTAAAATAATAAAATGATGTGATCATAAATCTAAAGATGCAAGTTGAAAAGGACAAAAATAATAAAGGGTGTCTGAATGTCATAATTGAAAATAAAATAGAAGAATGCAAAAAAGTAGAGCAAGAAGTGGTACTCCTTAAAAATCAAATCTGGATAAAATAAAGAGTCAGGAAGAATAATTTAGAAAGAGTGCAGTTAAGCTTGATGAGATGATGGTTATATAGAAGAGCCCAAAGGATAAAAGTGCATTAGGGTTTGAAGCTAGTGAATATTCATATCAAAAGATGGAAGAAATATATGGTTTCATAGAAGAAACAAAGACTAATCAACTTGCTACATAAATTAACAAGGGAAAGAAGCTTCAGAATCAAAGAGGTCAAGTAAGAAATCCATTGATCAAGAAACATATTGGTGAAATGTACTTTTTTTAATGACTATGATTTTTCTTCAAATATATTTGGACATAATGAAATAGAATATAGAAGTTTCTCAGGATAAATCAAAATGCTATATCATTTTCTAGTCAATTCTTTACTTGTAAAAGGATTGGTCATAAATCCAATTAGTGTATAAGTTAAATTTCAATTATCAAAATAGTAGAAGAAATAGATCCTTCAATAGTCATTGTTGTGTATGAAACATTTTTGGATATAAGGCTAGACAATGTAGATCAAGGTTGAAAAATGAAACACACAACAAAGGAATGTTAAGTGCTATAATTGCAACAATTTTTGGGCATCTTTCAAATTTTTATAGAAACTGAAGTATAAAGAAGGATGATCCAGTGAAAGGAAATGAACCTGTGAAGAAGACCAATATGTAAGAAGTTAAAAATGATATGAAAAACATGTGAAAGAAGAAATAGGGTGTGGTTGCATGTAGCTCTGATGCAAAAAAAATTCTCCAATAATTAAAGAGATTTCGCTCAGAAGAAGCTAAAATGAAAATCCTTAGCCCTCATAAAAGAATCTAATTATGTCATCACAACATGAAGACAATAAGTATATTATGACTAAATTCACCTTTTGGCAAACATTGCAGCAAGAAATACTAAAGTGTGGTTATTTATGGTAGATTGGATGCTGACTATGTGTAAACAAACTATTTAGTAACTTTTCACTATGCATTAATTGTATGCACTTGTAATTTGGATGAGAAGTTAAAATAAATGTTTTCTAATTATTTTCACTCATTCAAAGCTAAAGGAAATAGATAAGAGAAACATGAATTACAATTAAAAAAAATTTGTTGAACTCTAAAGAGGTATTCTTGTTGTTAAGGAAGGTGTGATCTAAGATAGAGAACAATTATATATTTATTCTGGCTTTGACTGTGGTTTATTTTATTCTTTCCAGAACTAAGAAAAGTTTGAATGAGTAAGTATCTAATGTAGAAGTGGAATTGTCGTTGTAATCGATTCCATTCTCCATCGATACATCTGCAATATATTTCATATTGAATAGTCATGTCTACGTAAGGACATGACCCTTACATGGTATGAATCATGAAGGGTCATGGCCTTATGTGGCCATGATTTTAACTAATCATATGCTAGTGACTTGATACAAATGATATTTTGAAGAACACCGATCAAGAATTATACAATGTCGATCATACATGGTAGTTTCAACTGTGACACAATGCATAATATATTATGCAATTTTCAACGTAAACTGTCGATAGGAGTATACAATGGTCATCAAGCCCGAGCATGATTTGGCAACACCAATACTCATGTAGTGAATCACATATATACCAAGATTTACACGCAGTTCTCAAACCTGATCACTAGGTGAGAGTATGATGGTAGATAATGATATTACTCACATATTGATTGTGTATGAAGCCTGATCTGGGAAGGATCATATGTAATTAAGTAGCTCCAGATATTAGTATATAGGGGAAATCAATCTCACACACACACAAATATAAATATATATATATGTATGTATGTATGTATGTATGTATGTATGTGTATTATATTTTTTCTACATACTGATATCAAATCCAACTAAAGCTATTAATTCAACACTCCCTCTTAGTGAGGGAGGATATGATAAATTTATCAATCTCAATATCCATGTTGTAGTTAGCATCAAAAGTACTTATCCAAAGTGATATCGTTTTAATAATTTAGTCTATTTGATTTCTAGCACATTCCGGGACAAAACATAGTCTAGATAGATAGATAGTCTTGATCTCAAGTGACAATAATCATTATCTCTGGCTCACTCTAGGATGGAAGTAGTCCATCATGATTAAGTTATTGTCATGACTTCCAACACAATCTGGGATAACAAGTTAATGTAGTCTATCATGACAATGAATCAAGAACTCAAAAGAAACAAGACAAGTAGCATCACGATTTTTGGCTCATTCTGAGATAAAAATTTAATGAGGTCAATCATGATGCTTTTGTTATCATAATAGCCAGCACAATCCATGACAAAAACTTAATGAAGTTGTATGATAATAGGTCGATCTATTGTGAAGGTCGTCACCTTACTATAGAGACCTTACACCCAAAAGAAAGATCGTCATCTTAAATAAAACAATACACATGTGCACAAGAGTAATAGCAATTATATATATATATATATATATATATATATATATATATATATATATATATATATATATATATATATATATATATATATATATATATATATATATATTTAAAAAAATTATTTTTAATCTCATGAGTTACACTTAGCCATACCAAGTTTAACTTTGAAATATTCCACCTTTAATTTTTCAAGAGGTTTGGTAAATATATCGGTTGTCTTCTCTTTAGTGTTGATGTATATCAATTTGATAACATTTCTATCCACCACATCTCTGATATAGTGATAGAGAATTTATATGTGCTTTGACCTATTATGGAAGACTTTATTTATAAGGATTTTAATGTAGCTTTGATTATCACAATAGATAATAATGGGATTCAGGGGTTTCCCAAATAGTCTGACCAATAAATTTTGTAACTACACTACTTCTTGAGCTCCCATAGATGTTTCTATGTATTATGCTTTAGTATAACTTTGAGAAACTAAAGATTGCTTCCTACTAAACCAAGATACCATCACAGATCCAAGACTAAAACAACATCATGTAGTTCTCTTCCAATTATTAGAACTACCAGACCAGTCAGAAACTGAATATCCAAGAAGTTGTAGCTCAACATGGTCATATTTTAGACCAAGTCCAATAGTGCCTCATAAGTATCTCAAAATTTTCTTAGCTTCCATGAGATGGATCTTTTTAGGTTCACACATAAATTGACTTAATGCATTTGTAGCATAACAAATATCAGGGTGATTATTCACCAAGTACATTAGAGATCCAATTATCTGTATGTAGTATGTAGGATCAATACCTTTGGATTCAGATGCTTCAATTTTGAGCTTAAGGAGATTTGTTTCCATTGGTGTGGATAATGGTTTGCAATCCATCATGCCAAATTTGTTTAATATATCAATAGTATACTTACCTTGATTCAAGAAAATATAATTTTCCTTTTGCCATACTTGTAATCCCAAAATGTAGTGTAGGAGACCTAAATCTTTCATTTCAAATTTAGATGTTAGATCTTGTTTAGACTTTGCAATAAGGTGATCTTCACCTATTATTAGACGATCATCAACATAGAGAAAAATTATTATCATATCACCCCTTGATTATTTGAAGTATATATTAGGATCAACTTCATTTCTAGAGTATCCCAATTTCATAAGATAACTATCAATTCTCTCATACCATGCCTTCTGGTTGTTCTAGGTATAGGGTAAGTGCACAAAGATGAGGGACCAAAAAGGGGGTATAAGATGCCACTTTTTTTCTAAAATCAGCAAACTCTGAACTTCAACAAGAAATTGAAGATAGTTAGACTCAAAATTTTAAGATGTGACAAGAAAGAGTTGTAATACTCTAAATCTAGTTTCTAAACTACTGATTTATTTTGAAAATGGTGCAGATTAGGGCCCTCAAAAAGGGGGAGCACAAAAAGTGGTCATGTTTTATGTGAAAAAACATAACATAGCGTCTGGTGTGCTCCCCCAAAAATGTTAGCTTTTTTTTGAGTTTTTTTTAATCACTCCAGTGAGAAGTTAGCTAACACCACATAGTTTAAATCTTGGGTTTTTCTTTTAATTATTTTATGAATGTATAATTTTTTATGAATTTATGAAGTTCACACATCCTGCAAACATGAAATTTCTATGTGCTCCCCCTAGAAATCATTGAATACTAATCAAAAATTAATGTTTTTTAAAGTGTGTATAATTGAGTCTAGTTTCTAAAAAATTAACTTATTGCAAAATTTGACAAATGAGCCAAAATCTATGCCCAAAATACTACACATTGGTTTTTGACAAAAAATGGACATGCATACAAAAGAAATTAGAGATGAAAAGCTTAACATAATCAGAATTCAAAAAAAATTATATGGTTAGATAGATAATAGAGAGATCTACAATACCATGTCGTCTAATTTTAATGTTATTGAACCACGAGTTAACCTAACGAGGAGTACACAAAAAATATGTGATTTTTTTATATATCTATTGGAAAACATGTCTCAAGCCTATTTGAATCCTCCAAGACTTTGGGTTTGATGTAGAGATCACAACGATAAACTAGGGCAAAGGACCAATCTCCCACAACTCTTCACAAACTAATTCTATGCAATAACCAATCCTTCAAACCTTTGAATATGGTAGATAACAACCAAATAGGGATTTCTAAGCCCTCTCAAATCTAGACCCCACTCTTAGAGTCATTTTCTAACTTCTCTAGTTTAAGGCCTTAGGGACAATTCCCCTATTTTGGTCCAAATAAGAGAAATATTCACCAGAGGTGTTACTTAACCAATCTAAGGATTGGAACACCTTATTTTCCTTGCAAAAATAGAAAATCAATCACTGGATTGTCCTCCTCACTTTGACAAATCTCCAACCACAACTTCACCTACAAATCCTAGTAGGTCTTCAAACTTGGTTTTTGGGTATGAAATCCTTTATCCCTAAAGAGTCTAGAAAAAATAAAACCATATTTGAATACCCTTTGGAGATTTTTAAAGTTCCCCAAGTCCACAAGCCCCAATCTTAGTCTTCCAATACTTAATCCACACTAGGTACACAAGCCTAATTGGCCAAATTACCCTTGGTTTACACTAGAGATGGTTAAGGATGGGTACATAGGACAAATGTAGTGTTTTAGGAACCTTCAATACCCCTCAAACACTCCAAATCCTCTCTCAAAATGATCACTTCATTCAATTCATCTGATTGCACACCCTTTTTTCTAATTGTTTAATTGAACACGTTGAGATGTTCAGTCTAGGGCTTGGTGCAAGACCCCCTTGTCAACCAATTCCTATTGAGTTCTTTTGGAATAATTAATAATATACATCTAAATTTAATTCCCCAAATAATTAATGGATTTCACCTAAGGCATTGCAAGTTAGACCCCCATTTGTGAGACAGGCCTGGTGAAACCCTCTTTCCTAGTTGTCTCCATAAATCAGGTGATAACTCTACCTTCACAAACCCAAATGAAATCAAACCACTTGCATAAAAACATAGATTCACTAAGGTTTACAATCATGTTAGTTAATATTACTAAATATTCCATGCATGACTGTACACAACCAGAATATCATGGGAAAATGGTGGATTTTCATTCAATTTGCATCCAAAAGTCTATTTTCAACAATTTTTTCTATCAAAGGTTTGGACTAAGGTTAAATACCTCCAAAAATTGTTTCCAACTGGTCCTCAAGTAGTTGGAACCATTTTTAACCTCTTGTGAACTTCTTGAGAAACTTTTGAAAATTTGCTCGAGCAAGTTTCACAACTTTTGCAAAGTTGACAAAGTTATGACTAAATGACTCACAATGTGATCATGAACAATTATCCAAGTCATAGACACCATAAGAAACCTATAATCCAAGTGGATTAAGTCATTTCAAGGATTAAATACATGCCAATGGGATCCTTGACCATACAAATAGGATTCATACACACCAGGGATGATCTCTACGATCCATCCACCTTATTACATGTAAAACAAACAAAAAACAATTAACAACTCAGATGATGCCTTAGGTACCCTGCACCATGCTCCTCAGGAAAAAAGAACATGAGTCCCTTGAGTTTGAAATTCTTGTAGAGGAAATCCAATCTTCTCATTGTCTTTAGGTGTCAACCATATAACATCATCCAATGGCTCAGTCTTCCATTTTACCAGGTATTCATAGTATGTGGCCCTTCTAGTCTTTTTGGACACCCTACGCTCTGAGATACATTCAATCTCCAAAGGAGATAAATTAGGAAGATCCTTCAACAACTCCTATTTAGAGCTTGATAGGTTCTTCATTACATCCCCATTATTCCACGTTTGCAACTATTATTCAGGTGCACTAGCTTGGCACAATTTATGGAGTACCATGCACATAATAGAAGTTGAGATGACATTATTAGAATGCCTATAGATGGTTTGGAATTTATGCACATAGAGGAAAATTGGCCACACTTCAAAGAAGAACCTCGTAATCTTAGGCTTTCATTGGTAGTAGACGGTGTCAATCCATTTGAAGAGATGAGATTTATTTACTCGGTGTGGCCTACTTTTTTTATCAACAATAATATTCCTCCATGGATGTCAATAAAGAGGGAGCACATTATGTTGGCAATGGTTGTCTTAGGTATTTTATAATTTAATAGTTATCAATATGTACTTATAAATATTACAGTAAAATGGTCACAATAACTATGTAATATTGTTGTCCATTCAACTAGGTAAGTACCAAGTGAAAGATATGAATGTATACATTGAGACTCTTATCGACGAGTTGTTGGAGTTATGAAATGGTGTCACTATGTATGACATCTCTAGACCAATAGGAAAAAGACAATTTCAATTTCATGCCATTCTTGTATGGACAATACATGATGCCCCTGGGCTAACACATTTGTCTGGTATGTATTTTATAGTGATTTCAAGTTGTGCATGCTAATTCTAATTATAATAATTAACATATTTAATAATCCAATTATATAATTATCATGTAGGTCTTCAAACAAAGGGAAAATTTGCATGTCCAGTTTGTGGTCCAAAGATGAAATCTCGTCATTCAAAAAGTTTAGGAAAGAAGGTGTTTGATGAGTATAGGAACTTCCTCCACAAGAATCATAAGTATCAAAGTACAGAAAACCATCTTTTCAATGGGAAAGAAGAGACTACATCAAAGACATGAAGAATGATACCTTGCCTATGGAAGTTGGAATATAATAGAATTAATCATCAAGGTAATGTCGTTCCAACTAATTGTTTATGTTTGGAATTTATATATTTCTATTATGTTTTGTTTACTAATTATGTAATTGATGATCCTGAAGGTTGTTAATGCATTATTGACCACCTTCCAAATGGACTAAAAATTTATCCCTAAAAATTTAGTAGGTTTCCCTACTATGAGCAACTAAAAATTGTGCATTTGTTTGATACTATGCATATTGGAAAGAATATAATAGAGACATTATAGAAAATATTGGATGGAATGTGTGATAAAGAAAAAATTATCAAAATTTGTAGTGACATTCATGAATCCAATCATGCACTGAAGGATTTCATTCACTCAAATAGCAATGGCAAGAAGATTAATATAAGTGCCCTTCCTTGGCTATTAACAGACCAACAAAGAAATGCTTTAAAAGAGGTCATATGAAAAATTTGATTTCCCACAGGATTTGCTGCAAACATAAACAATCTCATATCAAAGAAAAGTGAATTTGGGCCAAGGATGAAAACACATGATTGGCATACCTTCATCAAGGTAATTCATGTTCTTCTATATTTACAATATGATGTGGCAACTGCATATACTTTTCATCGTATTATGTTAGAAAATAATGAAATGATCAGTTTATAATTGTTGTAGTACGTGCTACCTCTATCTTTCCTAGAGAACTTCGATAATAATGTCAAAAAAGTGATATATGATTTTGGAAAATACATGAGGTAAGCAACAATATTTGTTCAATTTGTTGTATATATTTATTATTATTTTGTAAAGTCTCATATTTATATATTTTTTGCATCTTGAATCTCTTGTAGGTGGTTGTCATCTAAATAAATCCATAAAGAAGATATAAAATATTGGAAGAGAAAAATTCTTCCAATGTGTGAAATGAAAAAGTGTTTACCTTCAAAAATTTTCAATGCAAAAGAGCACTACCTCATACACCAAGTTGAGGAGATTGAATTGTGTGGACTTGTACATACTAGGTCAATGTGGATGGTTGAGAGGCACTTGAAATCTTTTAAAGTGTTGGTTTGACAAAGAGCACATCCTGATGGTTCTATGGTGGAGGGATATATGGTATACCAGACTATAGTTTACATTACTGAATATCTTCCTAATTTTGCAACAAATATCCATCTAGATTGCATTTGGGATCCCAACCCCATTAAAAAATTCAAAGGGGAGTTCTTGATGGGGAAAGGTAGATTGAGGAAACTGAGAGGTAATAAAATATAAGATGTAATTGTAGTTAATTAATTCTTAATATTTGAAATAAATCAGTTGTAAGTTGTCTATTTTTTTTGTACAATTGGTCGAGATTAGGATGCACTATATTTGTATATTGCAAATAATCTTTATTCGATGATAGTATGGATTGAACGATGCCAACATTCTAGTCGTAGATTAACACGGGAATGTGTGTCTTCATTAGTTAAAGAAGCTCAGTGTAATGGAGATTCCAATGTTACACAAAGAGAAATAGATTTAGCATATGGTTTAGCAGATTTCTAGGTGCGTATAAATTTATTAATCTCCTGTATGTTTATCAACTCACGTTGCAATAATTTTAACATGTTTGACATATTATTGCAGGTCAAACACCACAAGGCTATGTTTTTCAATGGTCATCATTTTCACATCAAAAAGTTGGATGACACAAAAAAAAACTTGTGATTCTGGGATAATTGTAGTCTTTCAATGACTAACATTTTATCTAGAAACGTGACACAAGGGCAAGGAAGGTGAAGGAAGAATCAGGGTTAATTGAGACTTCTTAAACCTACTAACAAGCCCTATGAAGAGTTACACATCGAAGAAATATGAAAACTACATGAAAGAAGTGAAAAACACAATGGATATGAGACAAGCAACTGGTAACAACACTAGTGCAATTATATTAAATCTTTCAACATGCCCGACTGTGAGGCCTTCTGGGTTTCGGCCTTATACAATGAGAATTATGAATTCAGAGTCTTAGATCGCATATTATATTCTCTTCTACTTCTACTACCACTACCTTGTAACTAGAACTACCTTCCTACATCAGCCCAAGCTCCAAATATATAGCCAGCAAAGCCACAAGTCGGCTAATCAGACATTTAATTACATTATAGGTCCACTTAAGAGGAGAAACCAAAACTAAAATAAGAAATAAAAAAACACACTGCGAAGCCACATTTAGGTCCACACATGATCCAAGAACATATCCCAAACTTCACAAGATCCAATTTCCCCACACAGAACCATGCAAGACAAAATACCACACGTTTCATGTGAAACTGGCAGTGAATCGATGCCCAAGGAAAATGGCGATAACTTCTAGGTCCAAATGAATTAGGATGTGCACTCTTAGCATAATGCTGAAGATTAGGCCCACAACACCACATTAACTTCACAAGGAAAGAAACCAACAACAACAATAGCTACAAAACAAATAATAGATAGGTATAGGAAAAAGAAAATGTTTTTGGTGATGCAAGATTGCTTAAGACCCAAGATTCTCCTGCATTAGACACTTGGGGTAAATAAAGAAATGATGTCCACATCAAGAACTGCTCATATTTTGACCTGAATCATAAAGATCCAACTCAGCTTGTGTAATCCATGAATTGTCTTCAACTGGCTTATCTTTCCACTGAACTAGGTATTCCATGTAGTCTTTTCCTCTTATGCTCTTGCTCACTCTAATATTCAAGATCTTCTCAATGCTATCTTTATTCTTCTTAGGATAATCCAGATCATCTTCTACCTCATTATTTGATTCAAATTACTCAAAGATATTAGCAATGTTGAATATAGGTGATATATCCACGTCCTCTGATAATTCCACTTCATAAGCATTTCCACTGTCAAAATTCTTCAGAATCTTACAAGGTCCAAACTTCTTCATTTTCAGTTTGTTATAGGTACTAACTGGAAATCTATTCTTCTTCAAATGAATCATAAATTCATATCCAACTTCAAAAGATTTATGTCTCCTTCTCTTATATGCTCTCTATTTATATTTCAGATTACTGTTTTCCAAATTCCTTTTGACTTCATCATGAAAAGTTCTCATGTATACTACAAAATCCTCAGCTTCAACACTTCTTCTAATCTTAGTAGGTAAATCTCTCAACTTTGTGGTTCCCTTAGGATGAAATCTAGTAACAATCTCAAAAGGTGTTCTCTTAGTACTTCTATTCACAAAATTATTATCCACAAAATCTACTTGTGCTAAAACTAAATCCCAATTAGCATTCTTATCTCCAACTAAACATCTCCAAAAGTTTCCCAAACTTCTATTTACAAGTTCAGTTTGTCCATCTGTCTGAAAGTGAAATGTAGAACTAAACTTTAACTCAGTATTCATCTTCTTCCAAAGTGTTCTCCAAAAGTAACCAGTAAACTTAGTATCTCTTTCTGAAACAATAGATTTAGGAAAACCATGCAATCTTACCACTTCCTTGAAAAATAATTCAGCTACATGTAATGCATCAAATGTCTTCTTACAAGGTATGAAATGAGCCATCTTTGAAAATTTGTCAATCACTACAAAAATAGAATCATTACCTCTCTAAGTTTTAGGAAATCCAAGAACAAATTCCATACACACATCTTCCCAAGGTCTATTAGGTACAGGAAAAGGTGTATATGATCCCACATTCTGACTAGTTCATTTTTCTATTTGGAAAATTCTGTAACCTCTAACCATTCTCTATACATCTCTATAAATATGTGGCCAAAAGTATCTTTCTGAAATCAATTTCGCAGTCTTATCAATTCCAAAATGTCCAGCAAGTCCACCACTATGTTTCTCTTTTATTATATTCTCTCTCATAGATCCTCTATGTATATACAACTGAACTCCTTTAAACAACATGTCTTCTTGAATAAAATAATCAATCCACTTATCATTTACTATTTGTTTCTTACAAGCTTTCTAAGGTTCTGCAAAATCAAGGTCAGTTTCATACAAACACTTCAAATAATCAAAACCAAGTACCTCAACTCTCATTTCTGTCAAAAAATTTATTCTTTGGCTCAAGGCATCAACAAATTTATTTGATTGTCCACTTTTATGCTTCAATGAAAAGGAAAAATTCTGCAAGAACTCAACCCACTTCATATGTCTCTGATTCAATTTATTCTGACTTCACAAATACTGTAAAGCATTATGGTTAGTATACAACAAAAAAATTTTAGGCATCAAATAATGTCTCCATTTCTTCAAAGATGTAACAATAGCATAGAATTCCTAGTCATAAAATAAATAATTTCTCTTAGCATCATTCAAATTTTCACTAAAGAAAGCTACAGGTCTTCCTTCTTGACTCAAAATAGCTCCAATTGCACTACCATTAATGTCACATTCAACTTGAAAAACTTTACTAAAATTAGTCAAAGAAAGTGTAGGCAACTCTGTAATTCTTTGTTTCAATGTTTCAAAACTCTTTTGTGCTCCATGTGTCTATTTGAAATCCCTTTTATCCCCTCTCATAGTTTCAGTCATAGCATTACAAATAGAACTAAAATTTATGATGAACTTCCTATAAAAACTTTCCAATCCATGAAATGATCTTACCTCTCCAACATTATCTGGTGTAGGCCAATCAAGTATATCTCTCACTTTGTCAAGATCCATCTTCAATCCATCAGCTAAAATTACAAAACTAAGGTACACAATCTCTTCTTTCATAAATGAACATTTCTTCAAATTAATCAACAACCTTTCTTCCTTCAATCTCTGCAATACTTGTCTGATATGTTCAAGATGTTCTTCCTTACTCTTACTCAATATCAAAATGTCATCAAGATATACAATCACAAACTTACCCAAGAATCTTTTCATAACTTCATTCATTAGCCTCATGAAAGTACTAGGTGCATTAGTAAGACCAAAAGGCATAACCAACCATTCATACAAACCTTCATTAGTCTTAAAAGTAGTTTTCCATTCATCCCCTTCTCTAATCCTAATCTGATGATAACCACTCTTCAAATCAATCTTTGTGAAATACTTTGCTCCACTCAAACTATCCATTATGTCATCCATCCTAGGCAAAGGAAATCTGTACTTTATTGTTATCTTGTTTATAGCTCTAGAATCAGTGCACATTCTCCATTCTCCATTCTTTTATGGTGCTAACACAACATGTACTACACAAGGACTCAAAATTTCCCTAATCAAACCTCTCTTAATAAATTCTTGTGCTTGTCTATTCAACTCAGTCTTTTCATTAGGTGTCAACCTATGTGGTGCTTTATTAGGCAAACTAGCTCCAGGTATCAAATCCATACAATGACTTATAGTTCTCATAGGCATCAAACCATAAGGTACATTATCAGAAATGATGTCATGAAATTTAGTCAACAAAGGTTTAACCTCAGATGCATGTTCTAACTCATCTTGTTTCTCAATTTTCCTTGGAATTAAAGAAAAACAAATATTATGTTCTTTCATTTCTCTTGCAAACATTTTACCATCAACCAAGCATACTCTAACTATAGTACAATGACCTTCATCATACTTCTCTACTAAAGGAAATAATACTTGTTTCTTTCCATCCATCCAAATAGTATATTGATTCAATCTACCATCATGCAAAGCTTTCCTATCATACTGCCAAGGTCTACCCAAAAGAATATGACAACAATCCTTAGGCATAATATCACACAAAACTTCATCATGATAACCTCCAATTTTGAATTTAACAAGGCATTATTAACTTACAAGTAGTTTATGCTCCTTCTCTATCCAAGCAATATGGTAAGGCTTAGGATGTCTCAATCTCTACATCTACAATTTGTTAACCACCTCTTCGGATGCCAAATTATCAAAACTTCCACTATCAATGATTACCTTGCAACATTAATCAATGATCCTACATCTGGCTTTTGAAAAAAAATTTCCTTAGAATAGGTTCCTCATCAGCTTCTTCATTCCACAAGATCCTTCTTAGCATCAAGTTTTCACCATGTTCAAGTTCATTAGACATTTCCTCAGCTTCTTCACAAGCCAAAATATTTCTTCCATTACCTCCAGTCTTCTTTCCAGAGTTAGTACATTCAAAGGCTCTATGTCCTTCATCACATTTGTAACAAGTACCTTTAAACCAATATTTATCTTCTCTTTTCCCACTATTGTTATTCCTAGAGTAACCAGTATAGCTACCTCTAGAGTAATTACCTCTTCTGCCAGTAGGTTCATCTTTCCATCCTTTATCTTGTACTGCATTGTCAAATCTGCTACTTTCTCCATAAGATCCGCCTCTACTTTTCTAAAATTTTCCACCTCTTCCTCTCTGTCTTTGATCATGTCTTTTTGTCAATCATTCTTCTTCCTTCAAAGAAAATTGGTATGCTTCTTCCACACTAACTATTTTAACATAACTAATATCATCTTGAATCGATGTCCTTAGGCCATTTAGGTATCTAGCCACCTTCTCAACTTCATCATCCACATGTCCAGATCTGATATCCAATTTGTAAAATTCTGTAGTATATTCCTTCACACTCATGTCTTTTTGTCTCAAATTTTTCATTTTTCTCATCAAAATAACTTGGTAGTCAGCTGGAAGGACAACAACATTATCTACAGTACCCTTATAAGCATACAAGTCAACAACATTAAAAATAGGAGAAAAATGGATGTGAGAAGGGAGAAATATTCACCAGATGTGTTACTTAACCAATATAAGGATTGGAACACCTTATTTGCCTCACAAATACAAAGAATTAATCACTAGATTGTCCTCCCAAATTCCAAAAATCACCAACCACAACTTCACCTAAAAATCCTAGTAGGTCTTCAAACTTGATTTTGGGTATGTAATCCTTGACCCTTGAAGAGTCTAGAAAAAATAAGGCCAAATTTGAATACCCTTTTGAGATTTTCAAACTTCCCCAAGTCCACAAGCCCCGATCTTACTTTGGAAACACTTAATCCACACTAGGTAATTGGCCAAATTATCCCTAGTTTACACTAGAGGTGGTTAAGGATGGGTGCATAAGACAAATGCAATGTTTCAACAACCTTCAATACCCCTCACACACTCCAAATCTAGTCTCAAACTAATCACTTCATTCAGTTCATCAGACTGCACACCATTTCTTCTAACTGTCTGACTAAACACATTGAGATATTCGGTCTAGCTAGGGCTTGGTGGAAGATCCCCTTGTCAACCAATTCCTATTGAGTTCTTTTGGAATCATGAATAATATACATCTAACTTGCATTCCCCAAATAATTAAGGGATTCCACTAGAGGGATTGCAATTTAGACCCCTATTTCTAAGATGGACCTAGTGAAACTCTCTCTCTCTCTCTCTCTCTCTCTCTCTCTCTCTCTCTCTCTCTCTCTCTCTCTCTCTCCTCCCTCCCTTAGTCTAGGGATTGGTGCAAGATCCCCTTGTCAACCAGCTCTTATTGAGTGCTTTTTGAATCATGAATAATATACATCTAACTTGCATTACCCAAATAATTAAGGGATTCCACTAGAGGGATTACATGTTAGACCCCTATTTGTGAGACATGGCTAGTGAAACTCTCTCTCTCTCTCTCACCTTCTCACCCTTCTTACCTTATCACTCCTATTGTCTCCCTCCCTTACATCTATCTTCCCTTGTCACCCCTATCTCCCTTTACCACTTTTGTGTTTCTTTCATAGCGCACATGCGCTATGCAAGACTAGAATAAAAGGTCTTATCTGTTATCTAGATCTCATGAAAGAGGCCCATATTTTCTATAATTTGTCTGATTTTTGCATTTTATTTGACAAATATTCACTTTTCATGGTGTTCAAGGTGACAAAGAAGCATATTCTATCAATTTGTACCACCTTTTTGTTTAAAAATTAACACTGAGTTGCTAAAGTCAATCATTCTTCACCAAAATTTATTGATTGAGGTAAGTTTTTTTTTTATATGTGAAATGTGAATAAAGAGTATTTTGGTTTATAATTGGTATGATATAGACTTGTTCAATACATAATTTGATATAATTGTATTAAATTTATATTATAATTTTAAAATTATAATGAATTCAAATGTATAAATCATCATCATGCTAATGAAACGAGAAAATCCTCTAACACCAAAAGAGAATGAAATAGACAAAGAGAAGAAAAAGGAAAGAATGAGACAACTTCATGAAAACAAAAAATTGCATACCATAGAAGAAGATTTTTCTTTGGATGAGAAACATGAAACATCGATACAAAGTAAGAGAGAATTGGAATTGGAAACAAAAAGACAATGAATGAGAAACTTGTGTGCAACAAGATAATTGAATTATGAAGATGTAGGCACATCGTCTATGAGTTCCCAAGTTGAAGAGACATCATCATCCAATGTTGGAGGCACACCATTGTCTACTTCCCAAGGTGTGCACACACCCTTGTATCATGTTGAAGGCACACCATTGTCTACATCCCAAGGTGTATGTACCTCCTTGTATCATGTTGAAGGCAAACCATTTTCTACATCCAAAGGTGGAGGAACACAATTATATCATGTTGAAGGAACACCATTATCTACATCCCAATGTGTAGGCACAACATCATGTCATGTTGAAGGCACTCAAGATGGTAAGTAATTCACACATAATTTTTTTGATGCTCCTAGAATTATTTATAGAAAGCCAAAATATTTGATTGATATTGTAATGTAGTCAAGGATGGTGGATCCAATGAAGGACAGTCCAAATCTTGCAGCTAATAGAATTACACAGTGGAATACTCAACACCATAGATAATACCATAAATTTTAAGTAATTTGCATTAACATGCCCGGCTATAAGGCCTTTCGAGTTAGGGCCAATGACAAAATGAAACAATTCTACAAGATCCACAACCAGATCCAACGCAATCTTAGCTAGTTCAGATCTGAAGACAATCAGAAGCTGATGGAAACCCTAAGGTAGATCTAAACTTGAACTTGCAAGCCTCCAAGCAATCTCCTTATTTCCAAGTATGAAAACCCCTAGCTCTGCTACAAATGACTATTAGATTACAATCTGATCTGCAAGAACATCAAGAACTTTTCCACAACTTCGTTCTTAAGTCATGCATCTGACATTCAGATTTTCTCTGATGTCTCAATTCTCTGAATCTCCCAAGTTCTACCCTTAAACATCTACCCAAGCCCTCCTTAAATACTAATCATCAACCACAAGTTGGCTGGATGAAACCCTTAACTCCCCAAAAAAAATAATTAAATGCCATACGAGTCGGCTTACAAATGTACACAAACATTTAATTTTGCATGTTGGCCCAAGACAATGGCTACCAACAATTAATTCACCAAGTCATCTCAACAAATCACATAGAACTCTAGTTGGTAAGTTAGAACAACTGAGGGAGAGTAAAAATTACCAAGCACACTAAGCATCACCAAGCACCAGTGTCAACTGAGCACCATAGGCATGACCAAGAAACATTTTCACCAAGTGCCAGAGACTGTCAAGTTCCTTCAGTGACTGAGCTTCCTTCAATGACCAAGACCATTGGTCAAGGCTGCAATTAAGTAACACCAGCTAAAATACAAACACTCCATGCAGTTTCACTGAGGACATAGAATGCCCCTACCTTAACCTTGGATTCCCCTACATCAGACACCCTAGGTTCCAAAAGATGTGCATATGTGAGAAGAACATCTTTCAGGATTCAACACATAAATCCTAAACTGGTTCTTCACATACAAGTCCTCCACCTTTTCTTCTTGCAAAGTCTTCCACTTCAATTTCCTTTGTCTCTTCAAGTCTTTTCTTGATAATGTATAGGTCAGTTCTCCATACCGATCATTCATTTTCTCAGGATCTACAATCTCAACTCAGCTACCAATACTCAAGCTTTTCTAGTGAGCATTGTATCCATCAAAGGCATCACTGAAAACTTCATGTCATTCTTCTCAATAGTAAACACATTTCTTAAATTGTCATAAATAGCTCTACAAACATATTACCAAGGTCTACCAAGCAATATATCACAACTATTCATCTTCACAATGTCACAAAGCACAAGATCCTTGTACTGGCTAATCTAAACATAAATGAAGCATTGTTCTCTAACTTCCAAAGCATGAACATCTTGTAACCAGCCAAGCCTATAAGGACAAGGATGTTTCATTCTATTTGAACCAAGTTTCAAAACTAGGTCCTCAACAACAAGGTTATTAGTACTACCACTATCAACAATAACATCACGGAGTTTACCTTCAATCTTCCATCGAGTCCTAAACAAGTTACTCCTCTAACAAGGTTCATCCTTTTCACTGAGCATTGTTCACCGAAGCAGCAAGTTCTTTGATTTAGGTTCATCCTAAATTTTCTCGTTCATCATAGTAGTTTGTCAATCAACCTTCTTTTGTGTGCATTCAAAAGAATGGTGTCCTTTCTCCCCACAATTATAGAAAGTACCCTTAAAGATAACTCAACCTATCTTCTTTTTTGGTTCCATGGGTTTTTGTTCATCTTCTGCATCAGTCTGTTTCTCCTTCACTGAGTGATCAATCTTTTCTTTCCCTCAGGAGTTACTAGGTTGTTTCCTCTTCAACTAATCTTCTTCCTTCAAAGCATACTGATAAGCATCTTCAATAAAATCAATCTTCGGCATACCAAGCTCATCCTAAATATTAAATATTAGACCATTCACATACCAAGCTACCTTTAACTTACCAAGTTCTCGATGTCCAGACCAAATAGTAAGTTTGTAGAACTCCTCGGTATAATTCTCAACAGACAAATCCTTTTGTTTCAGATTTTGCATCTTCTTAAACAAGTCAAGCTCGTAGTTAGCCCGTATGAACTTAGCTTTCAACTTAGTTACCATCAATCTCCAACAATTGATCTTTGTTTCACCTTCATCCTCTCGGTCTCTTTGTAGTTCCTTCCACCAAAGAGTAGCGTGTCCCTTCAACTTTGTCTGTGCTAATCTCACTTGAAGAGGATCTTCAATTTCTTCCAACTCAAAGAAATCTTCAAGTTCACCAATCCAATCAATCAGATTGTTGGGTTTCAAATTACTAGATAAAGTAGAAACTTCCATTTGGTAATTACTAAATTGAGCAACAGGTCTAGGCAACCGAGAAGTTCTGTCTTCACCAAATCTATTCCTCCGATCATCACCACTAGATCTAGTAGTTTCAAATTATTTAGTAGCTTCTTCATAGCCATCCTCAGTACCAACATTTTGAGGTATACCAGCAACAGTTCTCATGATCTCGGTGACCATATCATTCTTCATCAATTCCATCTCAGATCTGAAATCTGATTTCACCTTCTCTATGATCTGGGATTCAACAGTATCACAAAGATCAGAAATAACTCTACGATCCAATCTTCTCAGAGGCATCCTTAAAGAATAAGAGAAACCCTCTGCAATAAACCCTCACCAACCACCTTTTGACAATTTCCCAATTGCAACAAGTCAATTCTCAACCTATAATCTTGTAAATAACTAGGGCACAATTTTACAAGTTCAACACTTTAGATCTATAATTCAGATTGTGCACAATCTCTTCTCTAATAAGATCAACTTCACA
The DNA here is from genome assembly GCA_027943335.1 of Chamaecyparis obtusa. Lineage (NCBI taxonomy): Eukaryota > Viridiplantae > Streptophyta > Pinopsida > Cupressales > Cupressaceae > Chamaecyparis > Chamaecyparis obtusa. The sequence continues at coordinate 56,539 of BSBK01010189.1, read as the reverse complement.
AGATCAGCCTTGCTAGGTCAAGCTTCTACTTCAACAAGATCAAACTTTCTCTCCAATAGGAACAAACTTTCACTCTAATGCCACCTAATGTAGTCAAGGATGGTGGATCCAATGAAGGATAGAACAAACCTTGCAGCCAACATAATTAAATAGCGGAATACTCAACACCACAGACAATACCATAAATTTTTCAAGTAATTTTCATTAACATGCCCAGTTGTAAGGCCTTCCAGGTTAGGGCCAATTACAAAATGAAACAATTCTGCAATATCCACAACTAGATCCAATACAATCTCATCTAGTTCAGATTTGAAGATAATCAGAAGCTAATGGAAACCCTAAGGTAGATCTAAACTTGAGCTCGCAAGCCTCCAAGAAATCTCCTTATTTCCAAGTATGCAAACCCCTAGCTCTACTACAAATGACTATCAGATTACAATCTCATCTGCAAGAACATCAAAAACTTTTCCACAACTTCACTCTTAAGCTATGCATCTGACATTCAAATCTGCTCTGATGTCTTAGTTCTTCGAATCTCCCAAGTTCTACCCTTAAACATCTACCCAAGCCCTCCTTAAATACTAATCATCAGCCACAAGTCGGCTTGATGAAACCCTTAACTCCCCAAAACAAATAATTAAATGTCATACAAGTTGGCTTACAAATGTATACAAACATTTAATTCTGCATGTTAGCCCAAGACAATGGCTACCAATAATTAATTCACCAAGTTGGCTCAACAAATCACATAGAACTCCATTCGGTAAGTCAGAACTACCAAGTGATAGTAAAAATTACCAAGCACACCAGGCATTGCCGAGCACCGCAAGCATGACTAAGCAAAAATTTCACCGAGTGCCAGAGACTGTTGAGTTTCTTCAGTGACTGAGCTTCCTTCAATGACTGAGACCATCGGTCAAGGCTGCAACCGAGTAATAGTGGCCCAAATACAAACACTCCATGTAGTTTCACCGAGGGCACACAATGCCCTTGCCTTAACCTTAGATGCCCCCGCATCATATTGATACTAACATTTTGTAAGAAATGCTTGACAAGACTCCCAAGCATACTTGTCAAATAAATGCTAATAATATTTGGAGATCAATTTTTGAGAATTTAAACATGACAGGAAGATGCCAACTATTTGTTGAAATGATGAGAAATCTGAAATTTAGGCCCATCATGAAGATTCTTGGGCTAAGAATGATGGATGAGTCAAGAGAAAAATTTATTATAAATAATCTAATGACTGCATATGAGAGTGTAGGTTCTAAATCACCCATGAAAGATAGTAATGTCACATGACATGTACTTACATCAATAATAGTAAGCACTCAAATGAAGAAATATTCAATCATTATAAAGACAAGAAAAGCATTGGAAATAAGTAGAAAGTCTCTAATGAGAGCCCTTGGTAGGCGTCAAAGAGAGGAAGATCCAAATAGCAATGAGTTATGGGTATTTTTTGGTAGACTACCACGAAAAGGTAAAACAATTGTTGAAGCTTTGAAATCCTTGATTGAAGAATTTTGGAAGAATAACACGTGGGTATCTCCTAATCAAAGAGATGTTGTAAGGAGGATTGGTAGTCAAATTCGTGTTCCACATCCAAAACATTTTTTACATTCAACTCAGACACAATTCTTTGCAAAATTTATACATATGTATCCTCAAATTAAAATTAGTCAAAGATATTTTGAAATGGGTAAACCTTTTTATGCAAAGATAAATCACACACACACAACTTATTGTTGTAGGGTACATATTGAATTTTCTAATTGACTATCCAACATCCTAAACTTCTTGATCAAACCTCCACAAACCTGAGCCATGGTATTTATACCTTCCTGAATGACTATGCCCTTGCTTGCTACCTCAATGTAGTTGAGCCTATGAGGACTTCCATCAGTGAACCGAGTGTTAGCATGGTGGAGTCAGACATCAAGTATCTTAGTCAAAAAAATAAGAATAAGAATTTTTAAAAAAGGAGTTCTGAGGGTGAAAACCACTTTGTGGCAGTCTCAAAACCTACAAAAGTAAAAATAAAAGATGTATCCAAAGGTGAAAACCTCTCTAAGGCACCTAAGGATGAGATATTTGATGTCCTTTCGAGTCATTTACAGGACAAATCTCCAATTCTAATTGAGCCCACTCAATCCATCAACTTGGGAATAGTAGAGAAACCACAGTTGATCCATGTAGCACAATCTTTATCAGAAGAAGAGAAGCAAAAATTTACAACCTTCCTCATAGAGAAGAAGATCAACTTTGCATGGAAATATTCAGATATGCCAGGGTTGGATCCTAATCTTATAATGCACCATTGTTTATAGGAATATATGTGTATATTTGCACTCTAACAATGTTTTGCAAGATTGTAACATAAATTTCCCACCTAAATCTTTAAGGGAATTAATATATACCATTTTATGTGAAAGAGTGGATGGTCAACAATTTTACAAGCTCTCATGCTTGAGTGGTACATGCACAGAATGTGAAGGTTTGTGATATTTTCCAATTTGTTAACATATGGAGAGTATGCATGCAATTAGTAATGAAATAGTGGAATTTGGAAAATATAAGACTATGACATACAATCTAAAAGATGGAAAAGAAGCTAAAATATGTGATTTAGTAGTTGATTTAATATTCCAGTGTATCAATTTATGGACATTTTTTGTGAAAAAATTATTTATGATTATGCAATGCATACACATGGAGTGCAATGGTTGGATATGCAATTCAAGTTGTGCAATGACACATTCCCACTTCATACCATTATTTCAGTTGTGGAATTTGTAGATAACTACACACCATAGCCACATAATGAGGTGCAAGAAAAGTATTACAGCTCTCAACAGGTTGCTATATTCGTTCATATAGCATTCATGCATTCACCTGATAGTACAAAGGAGAACAAGAAGATATTGAGGGAGTATCATTTTTATATCAGTGATGATCACTCACATTCTATAGATTTTGTACATGGTTTCTTTCAACTATTTTATGGTGATTTATCTAATAGGGGAATATCATATAATTGATATATCATATGGTCAGATAATTATGCATCACAATTCAAGAATTCTTAGATGTTTTATTGGTTGTGTAGGATGCATAAGATTATTGGAATTCAATATATGTGGAATTTCATAGAGGTCGGTCATGGAAAGGGAGAGCATGATAATGTAGGTGCATGTATTAAAAGAGCCTTAACATGTGAAGAATTAAAGTACAAAGAGAAAGAAACATTGTCAGATGTGAGATGTATTGTCTAGTGGTGTAATGCTACAATGGGTCCAAGTAATGAAGGTGAGTCTATGGTTCATATATTTTTTTGGTTGATGGATGAAACTAACATTGCACCATATGAGGATTGTTGTACACTTACAGGATCAAATGAGCTAGTACACTCTTTTAGAAGTTGTAATGTAGGTTCATGGAGTATCCACACACGACATATGGTGTGCTTTTAGTCATCATCCGTAGATGAATATTGGGATGGGTGGGATTCAAAGGAATGGTTTGATGAATGGTATACACATATTTTGAGCTCACTTGACTCCTATCAGCCCCATGAATCACTACAACTAACAAAAATGGAATCATCCATTAACTTTGATCACTTATCTCATCTAGTACAACTAGGTAAATTGTCCACATACAAATAATCTCAAATTTAGTACTTTATCATAAATATTCAGTAAATTAATGTCCTCATTATGTTTATATCATTATAGGCCACATTTTTGTTGTTATTTCACCTGAAGACAATGAAGAAGAGACAAATTATTATTTGTGTTGTTGTGTTGAGGAAAAGAACAAATTGGATCACTCAGTTATTGATTGTTAAGAATTAGAATGCCTTATAGGAGAAGTGGTTGTAACTGGTACATGACTTAGGTAGTATGGTATGAAGAACCCTAGGTTGTGGTTGTTCGAGGATTGGGAGACACACGAAAATATTATTCATTATTTGAACCTCATTGTTGCATCAAATGTCCACTTGATCAGATATGGGGGAAGACCACATAATAAAACTCTTTGGAAGGTTCATGAGTCAGACCATGAGGCAATACTTGAGATAATAAAGGGTAGGGAAGATGCAATTGGTTCATTGGACTAAATGGAGATACAAAATATTATAATATCAAGTCTATTTGAATACATGTGCATATAACATGTATATTTATATAGCACTGTAAATTAGGTGGACTCTAAATTTCTCATGCATTACCCCGTATGGATAATGGGAAGTTTGTTAGATTTAATGACAATGTTTCTCTTCTATTTTTTCGGGCAATACCAGAGGTTTTCTTTGCTCGACTCTTTCCTCTCGGTTCTCGTAATGAGATGAGTTGTAAAAATATTTCTCATTATTAATTAAAAAACTTTATGATGTTATGATAATGACTTGCAAGAACATAATATTTGGAAGGCCATGGAAGCACCTTAGGAGGACTATTCATGATGGTTTCACAAATAAATATATAGTGCACAAAGCTGGAAACAAGTACAATTTCAAAGTTACACCGCATTCCTCAGTTGAAATGAGCAACATTGTGTATCTTTCAAACCATCAGTCGTAGCATCGAATCATCTGTGTCAATAGCTCCAATTGCCTGGGTAAATGCTAGTGGAAACCTTGTTTGGCACATAGACTCGCTCAAACATTACCAACCACTACATCGTGAAGTGTCCCTCAAGGTCCCTTCAACATGAAATCAGCGATCTTTACGGGCTCATATCACAAAGCTCATGTGAGGTATCATCAGACCATCAAGTGCTACAAGATCGTGTTGTCGAGGCCTACAATAACCTATCTTAGTTTTTAGGGATTTAAATTTGTTTAAATTTTGTAATACAATCTCAGTTGATGTCAAAACTCATTGTGTTCCTTAGTTGAAATGATCAATATTGCGTATCTTTCAAATCGTTGATTGTAGCATCAAATCGTATGCGCCAACAGCTTCGATTAGTCAGGTAAACGCTAGTGGAAACCTCATTTGACACAAACTCTCTTAAATGCTACCGACCACTCCAGGCCAAAGTGTCCCTCAAGGTCCTTGTTGGGTATATTCTTAATTTTTTGAGGTTTTTGTCCAAATGTTGGTTTAGTCCTCTGGTTTGTGAAGTTTTCCTGGGTCCAGGTGTTGGAATTTCTTCAAAATTGTCATAACCAAGTTCAAAAATCCTTACCCTAGGTCTTGTCTTTGAAGAATTTCAAATTCATGTCAAAACCCTAAAATGTTTGCCATTTTCAAATAAACCTTAAGTCATTCTCTTCATTGCTATTTGAATGTTACTTTTTAAGTCACTTAAGTTCATTAAAGAGCACATGTGTTTATTTTTCATGCGGGGGTTATATCTTTTTCCTAAGTCTAGAAACCCGATGATATAAATAATTTATCCTACGTCCTAATTACCTTATATTCTAATGTTTCAGTTTTCATTCAACTGTGAATCTTTAAGGAAGATCTAATGACGGTCGCATGTTCACATGGAATCTTTCCAAGCCATGCGAACATGTGAAATAGCTGTTGATTTTATAATGAAGCTTGATGCAGAAACAAGGTGGGACCACTGACAAGTATTTCACAAGTGGCAGCCTTTTATTTGTAAAGGACAGTGGGGCCAATGGCAAAGGAATCTCCAAAGTGTGAAAAGCAATAAGGGGAAGATCAGACAGTTATCGTATAATCGCATGGGATCTTTTAAGCTATGTGATCATGCGACAAGTCGTCGATCTTGCATAAAGCCAAGCATGATTCTCAGGTGGGACTTTTGACAGATGTACATGAATAGCATTTTATCATTGGCTAATATTAGTAAGACCAATGTCAATTTTTGAATGTGGGTTCTCCCTGATGGGTCATTAATACTTGCTGATGTGGAAGATGTCAGCAGACACCAGTGCTCAGAAAGAAAGAAAGTACATGACAATTTTCCAGGTGTTGCAAGTGTGGATTTTCTTTATTGACAAAGGTGAAGTGGGACCAGTAGTTTGAAGAAAGATAATGATGGTGATTGATGCTAACGGGTTTTCACATGTTCACATAAGCTTCTTTTAAGCTATGGGATCATGCAAACAACATTTTGTCTTAATGGTGGAAGTTATAAGAGACCACCATAAATAGATAGATAAAGTGACAGTTAGTCGTATGTTCGCATGAGTAATTTTCATGCTATGCGATCATGTGACAGGCCATTAGATCATAAGCTAATGAGGATCGATGGTTCTAATTCAAACTGGAGATAAAGTGATGTAAATTTAAATTTTCCTGTTGAGAGGTGATAGCTCATTCTTTTGGAGGAGTAATTGTTGAATCATGCTGAATAAATTGTTGACATAATTGCTTTCATTGCTCATATATCATAATTTTGTGCACTCTCATAAGCACAAAGAGATCAAAAAATTTGTAGAGACTCGCGCAAGAAGAATTACGAGGACTGGCTGCTATCTCTTGGTGGTTTTCGAGAAAAGGGTTGGTGAAATACTTGCGTGAATTGCTTCTCTACTAAAAGAATCATAGTTCTATAATTTGTCTATCTTGCAAAGATTTATTTTAAAGATAAACCCTAAAAATGGCACCAAGGAAAGAATTGTCTGGTAAAATTGAGTATAGTGAGAAAAGTTTGCATGAGGATTTGTTGCAACTCCTTCCCGGCTCTACTACTAACTTGGTGAAAACCAAGAGTTTGATTCCCAAAGATCCTAGGGTAAAAGTAGCAGAGGGTTTATATGACACAGCAAATTTTATTAGAGAGCCTAAAATTGGTACAATCAACGCAAGTGGTGACTCTGATATCACTGGATTGGAGATATTCAAAGTAGGTTTTAGTCAGAGAAATGCCCCTCACCCTGCAAGCAATATATGGCAATCTGACCTAGGAAAACTTGTGGTACCCGGTGTCTTTTTAGATGTGGATTTGATGACCCAGGTTGCAAAGAGTTATGATCCAATCACTAGAGAGGTTAGGGATGCAAAGGGAGTACTATTGATTAAAATTTCTGCTAAAGAGATTAAGAGGGTGTTTAGGTTAAGTGAACCCTCAGATAGTTTGGAGAATATTGACTTTGAAGAGCTAAGGCAAGTGTATGATGCACAAAGGAACTATTTTAGAGGCAAATTGTTGAAAGATTTATGCACCAAAATTGGAAAAATGGTTATTATGGGACAGAACACTCAGGAGCCTTTTAAAATTGAATATTTTGATCTCAGAGCTAAGGGTGCATATTGGTCATTATGTAAGGTTTTTGGAGAGGATGTTAGTGAAAGGATGCCAATACACTTGATGTACATGGTGATCCAAATTTTACATGCACACGTATCTATTACTTTTGATTTTGCTCCTTTTATTGCTGAATTAATCCATAATGGATTAGTGAAGATTCAAAAGAATGAAGATGATAGGCCCTTTTACTGGTACTCTTTCATAATGTACATGTTTTTGTTTAAAGGAGCAAGTTATTTTGAACAAGAAATGGAATTAGTGAGAAAGAAGGATGGTGAAGATATGCCAGTCCAATTATGGAGCCTCATAATGACCTGGGATAAGAAGGATCATAGTTTCATTAATTTTGATAAACATTTTGGAGCTAGACTCAAGAAGTTGTTTGTCTTAGACAACCCAAGAATCCCAACAGTATTGGCACAGCTTGTTAGGCCAAATCAGTTTGCTAAGAATCTGAATATTGTACACAATTGGGGAGATGTTATTTTCTACAATGTATCAATTGTCATCAGGTTGTATGGTTTCAGGAGGACCCCTTTTATATTACCCTATCAAGTACCCCTTAGGATTGGAATGGTAGAGTTCTTTAGGAAATTGGGAGATATTGAAGAGTGTGCCCTCACTGGAAAAGGCAAGGGAACTTTATTCCCAAATTTTACCATTGCCCATCAATTCATAATTACCAAGGGTGGATGGGTTTACATGGACAAAATCCTATCTCCTTATCATATGGCTACAAAAATTGCCAGAATAGTAGATTGAGAAGGTTTCTATAATGAAATTTTTAAGAAGAGAGCCAAGTGTGCCATGATTAACCATATTTTTAATTTCCCTGAAGATATTATCAAGAATCTAGCAAAGTTGCAGGAACAAGAGGTTAGGAAAGAGAAATGGCTGGTATACAGGAAGACATTAGATTTTATCTGACAATTTGATTCTAGATGGGATCCCCTGAAAAGCATAACTCCAATGCGGAAGAAAATAGATACTCTTATGAATTGTTTTAAGGATATCTTTCAGACCCTAATTGAAAAGAAGGAAAAGGTTATGAAGGATGATCCAGAACAGGCTAAAAAATTATTGAGCAAGCCTATATTTGCAAAAGGGTTACCCCCAGGGAGGTACATGGTGCAAAAGAAGACTGGTTATAATGTTGTGATACCAAAGGAAAGCTAGCAAAAGCAAATAGATAAAAGGGATATCGCATCAACCTTACAATAGGTTGGAAAACAAAAGGAGATTGTAGAGATCCCTGATTCTCCTCATCCTCAAACTTCTGAGGATGTAATTGATTCTCCACCCCCATCAAAGAAACAAAGAGTGGAAGAGAGGCCTGCTCATGTTGAAAAGGAGTACTCTCCATCACAGTCTCCTCTAAGAAATTTTGATGACCAAGAGATTGCAGAACAAGTACATCAAGTAGATGCTCTAGGTCAAATCTTTATGACCTATGAAGAAGTAAATGAGGGAGTGCCAGAGCCACTAGAAGAACCCAAGTTGGATCTAACAGTAGGGGAATTGGTAGGTACAGAATTGGACCCTATAATCAAGAAAGCTTGTGAAGAGTTTTTGGGTGATGATACTTTTGTAAAAAATCAAGCCTTTATGCAATTTCTTTGGAAATTAAACATCAAACAATTTCAAAAAATCTGTTAGAAGAGACATGAAGAGAATCCAGAGAAGGATTTACAAGTCATAGAGGAAGAAGTGAAAATAGAGATGACTGCAAAATTTAAACAAATCACTCCAGAACAGGGAAGAGATATGGTAAAGGTATCAGGAGTGCTAATCCTCCTAGAATGGGATATAGCTGATGCAGTAGTGTTTGATGCAGTCAGAAAATAGACCACTCCTTTCCATAGAACTCTAGAGGAAGCAGAACAGGCTGTTAAAGGAGTCACTTTCAGTGACAATCACCAAGCCTTGGTAATGTGGTCTTTAAGAAAAAATGAGAGTCACAAGGGAAAACAAATTCTCAAAGATGACCTTTCAAGGAGTCTAATTGTAAGGAGGGTTACTGATACTTCTTTGGTGGAAGCATCAGGTATGGTAATGGCCACAGCATGATTAATAGCAAAAGTGGCAGAAAAGGAAGCTAAAGAGAAGGAAGAGCTCACTGCAAAATTGGAAACAGTTTTGAAGGTTTATGGTGAGATGAAACAGGGGATTCTTGAGAGAGATATTCTAATTGTAGACTTAAAAAAGAGATTGGGAGAGCATGGCCCAATACAATTATCAGAGCAAATGCAAATAGCTTCCTCCCCTACTGGGCCTTCCTTATCAAGCCCTATTATTGAACTTCCCCCTTCCCCTTTTCCTCCTTCCATAGATGAGGAGGACATTGATCAGAAAGTAAAGCATAGGTTAGATAAGAAGATAAAAGATGTTGTTTCACATTTTGTTGCAAAGGTGAGGCCTAAAGAAATATACAAATCTACAAAAAAATTGGCAGATGTCTTAGCAATTTTTTAGAAAGAGGTGGCTACTGTGGACAAGATTTTGGAAAGATGGTCTGCAAGAATAGATAGTCTGAGGTCATTTTTTTATCAAAATAAGGATAAATGTATTGTGAATATAGAGCTACCAAACACTTACAGGTTTGTTAAGGATCTTTTTGACTTTGAGGTAAATAGGGGAAGTATAAGAAGAAGGTCAAAAATCTTAAGAGTAAGATATTTCTAGGATGATTTCCAAATCTTTCCTGGTCTTATTAAGGTAGAAGGGGTAATCAAAGATAAAGATCAATGGATGGAGAAAATAGATAGACAAGTATTGTCTAAAGTAGATTCCATTTTATGTACAGATGATAATACCCCATTCATACAATTTTTTGAACTCCTTCAGGATGCTAGGATACATTTTGCAAATGTAAGAATAGAGGTTCACCAATTGGTTGCTGAGTGGGACAAATTATCACCAGAGAAAGATGAGGTCCTTGCCTTCCATTGCCCAAGTGAAGAAACCTATATGACTTGGGAATCAACATATCTTTTAGAAGGTTCAAAAGAAAAGGCATCAAATGAAGAAGCGGCAGGTGTTAGTGCTCCAAACTTTTGAAGATCAAAGTAAACAAGGATGAAGATGTCAAGCAGTTATCATAGGCATGGACATGGCACTTGATCTAGAATTTGAGGGAGAGCAGTTTGAAACAGAGGGTGATGTAAGTTAGCCAGATGGTGGTCATCATTCATGCAATAAATTTAGCAACTTCTTTGAAATATCCTTAGACAAAGGTGCCACCTGCAAGATTGTTGGAAATAGATATTTGTAATCTATTGTAGCAATCAAATTTTGTCAGTTTGTAGTCTTGTTTTTAGTGCAAGATCTTTTAACAGCCATCTGAAGCTTGTTGCATCCTTTCAAGGATTCCAAGATGGCTGATTAGTATATATAGCAAGTTTTTCTCATTTGAGGGGTGGTTGAAAATACTCTGTAAGAAAGGTTCTGAATACAAAACTTTATTTTTCTAAAAGTAAGAGGATACTGTATCAATGCATTTTGACCATTAATACAAAATATTGGAGCTCTGTTACTACTATTTTGTTGTCTTTATGTATGGAATTTTTTAGTTTTCTTATGTATTTAAATTGCAAGGCTTCTTAAATGCTTTATTCACAAGGTGAATATAGGGATTCAGCTTAAGTTTCTTTCAAGGAAAGAGTAAAATCTTAGGGGAGATCTCTGGGAACAAATAATCCATGTATGAATTAAAAGGATGGTATGTTAGGCATGTCATTTGAGTTTCAGTGTACTTGTTTGATAGTTATATGCAGAGGTAGGGTTTGACTCTATCGCCCAAGTGGATAAGGCACTAGTTTTGGATCTATTTACACTGATTTGCCACCCAAAATATAAATAACTACTTCATTTTACTTTACTTGTACAATCATAATCTGAATCATTCTATGACAAGTTCATAGATGTGTTTTGTAATGCTTTGTAGAAGCACTGAATGAGGTTAGCCTTCCTTGAGTTCAACTCTAAAAAGAAGGATGAATATCCTTAAACCATTCTTTCATGTTGCTGCTTTCATGATTTCTATCATAATATTGTGTATCAGTATAATTTGGGTCATACTTAGAGTTCTCTCATCTTATTAAGTTGAGTTTGGAAGCAAGGACAGAGCAGTGAAGGAGCTAGTTCACAATTTAGAGCTTAATGAAACAATGAATTGATATAGGTACACCCACCTAAGTATTCATACCCAAAGTGAAGAAGGTTTTCTAACCTTAATACCTTAGTGTTTGCATTTTGTTAGATTATGACCATTGGGATTATATGAGTATTTGATAATCTGTAGATTTGAGCACTAACAAAATTGGTGACTCTACTGGGGATTTCTGAATAGCTTGCAATAGGTTAGTGCAAATCCTGTCTATTGTGCATTTGTAGACCAGCATAAAATAATTTGATTCCCACTTAATAGTGGGTGGCGAATCTATAATTTGTGTTACTAGTTGCTGATAGTTGAAAAATCTTGCCAAAATTGTTGTGATATACCATGAGTCGACCAAGGAATACTAGGTCTTATTACAGGGATCACCCAGAAGATAATGTGGGTGATGAGCTTCACACACCAAGTAGAAAGCAATGGTCTAGGAGAGGTCATAATAATACTAGTTCCCAAGGCCCTTCTTGAGAAATATCTCATGTCCCACTTCCTCGTGAAACTTCCTCCTCTTCTGATGATCTCGAACATGTCAAGAGGGTCACACCAAGTGTGCATATGTAGAAAGAAGTAATCACAGAGGTCACAAAAGCAGGTTATTTCCCTACGAGAGAAACCCTAGAACAACCAGAAGAAACCTCTGCTACTGAGACTACTTCCTATGATTCTAAGAATTTGAGAGAAGAGGTGATTGCTTTGAGAAAAAAAGAGAGTGAACAACTTACTAAGATTGCCAATAGGGTGAAAGTGAGGGAACAACAAATTTGTGATTTTCTCATAGAGAGGTAGGAACTTCTATTTTGGATCTATTTACACTGATTTGCCACCCAAAATATAAATAACTATTTCATTTTACTTTACTTGTACAATCATAATCTAAATCATTCTATGAAAAGTTCATAGATGTGTTTTGTAATGCTTTGTAGAAGCACTGAATGAGGTTAGCCTTCCTTGAGTTCAACTCTAAAAAGAAGAAGGATGAATATCCTTAAACCATTGTTTCATGTTGCTGCTTTCATGATTTCTATCATAATATTGTGTATCAGGATAATTTGGGCCATACTTAGAGTTCTCTCATCTTATTAAGTTGAGTTTGGAAGCAAGGACAAAGCAGTGAAGGAGCTAGTTCGCAATTTAGAGCTTAATGAAATAATGAATTGATATAGGTACACCCACCTGAGTATTCATACTCAAAGTGAAGAAGGTTTTCTAACCTTAATACCTTAGTGTTTGCATTTTGCTAGATTATGACCATTGGGATTATATGAGTATTTGATAATCTATAGATTTGAGCACTAACAGTCCCTTCAACATGAAATTGGTGATCTTTACAGAGTCATAGTTTGGAGATCATGTGAGGTATTATCAAACTATAAGGTGCTACAGCACCATGTTCTCGAGGCCTGCAATAACCTATCTCAGGTTTTAGAGATTCAAATTTGTTTAAATTTGGCAACACAATCTCGGTTGATGTCAAAAATCACACTGTTCATTAGTTGAAATGAGCAACATTGTGTATATTTCAAACCGTCTGTGACGATAAATCTGATTGTGTGGGTAAACACTAGTGGAAACATTATTTGGCACACAGACTCGCTCAAACCCTGGTGACCTTATGCAGGAGCATCTCAGATCCTTGGCAATCCTGTGTCACCAAAAATAAGTTTGGCCTTTCTATGTTGCTCAATTCCTTCTTTGACCAAGTTCACTTGGTATAATTTTCTCGATTTCTTCTTTGACTGATTTGATCGGTTATTTTTTGGCACTCAGTTAACCTTGTTTACCGAGTTGTTTGTTTTTGTTTTCTATTGAGGATGACTTGTGCATTTATTTATGGTCATGGATTTAATGTTGTTATCAATCATTGGGAAGCATGTGGACCTAGATTTGGTCATTCCTTCCATTGATGATGGATCTGAAGGATGACTTGTTTCACTAGCCTCTTGTATAAATGTAGTTGTTGGTTATATTTTAAGGGAGGAGTTTTAAGAGGGTAGTTGATAGACAAATCAGATTATAAGTTTAAAGGTAGTTTTTTGAATCTTCGCATGTTGGAGGACTATTGTAATTGAATTTAATGTATTTTTCCTACTTGGGGAGGCCTTACAACCTGGCATGTATGAATTAGTTGATGAAAGTTAAGGTTCTATTCTACATTCTCTCTCTCACTTGTTGTGTAATTGCTTTTGTGTGTGATCTATGCAAGGAGGATTTGGATTAGGGTGTTCCTTTGGCCCCTCTTCCTACCCTACCTTGCATCATGACCACTCTAGACTGAAGTGTCCCTCAAGGTGCCTTCAACATGAAATTGGTGATCTTTACAAGGTCATATCTTGGAGCTCTGAGCTACTATTGAATCGTTAGCTTCTACAAGACCATGTTGTCGAGGCCTAAAACAACCTATCTCAATTTTTAGGGATTCAAATTCATTTAAATTTTCCAACATATGCTCGGTTGATGTCAAAACTCAAAGTGTTACTCAGTTGAAATGAGCAAAATTATGAATATTTTAAACCGTCAGTCGTAGCATCGAACCATTTGCACCAATAACTCCTATTGGTTGGGTAAACGCCAGTGGCAACCTTGTTTGGCACACAGACTCTCTTGAACACTATCAACCACTCTGGATCGAAGTGTCCCTCAAAGTCCCTTCAGCATGAAATTGATGATCTTTATGGGGCCATATATCAGAGATTGTGTGAGCTACCATCGAACTATTAGGTGCTATAAGGTTTTTCTACAAAGGCCTACAATAACCTATATCACTTTTCACAAATTCTAATTTGTTTAAATTTGGCAACACAATTTCAGTTGATGTCAAAATTCACAGTGTTCCTTAGTTGAAATGAGAAACATTGCGTATCATTCAAGCCATCATTTGTAGCATTGAACCGTCTACACCAACTACTCCAATTGGCTAGGTATACACTAGTGGAAACATCATTTGTCACACAGACTCACTCGAACACTACCGGCCACTCTAGACTGAAGTGTCCCTCAAGGTGCACTCAGCATAAAATCAATAATATTTATGAGGTCATTTCTCAGAGCTCATGTGAGCTACCATCGAATAGTTAGGTGCTACAAGACCGTGTTGTTGAGGCCTACAATAATATAACTCAATTTTTAATGATTCAAATTCATTTGAATTTGGCAACATATTCTCGGTTGATGTGAAAAATCAAAGTGTTCCTCATTTGAATTTGAGCAACATTGTGTATCTTTTAAACCATCATTCGTAGCATCGAACTGTCTACGCCAATAGCTGTGATTGGATGGATAAACACTATTGGAAACCTCATTTGGAACACAAACTCACTTGAATGTTGCCAACCACTCCTGACTAAAGTGTCCCTCAAGGTCCCTTCAGTATGAAATCAATGATATTTATGGGGTCATATCACAAAGCTCGTGTGAGGTATCATCAAACTATTAGGTGCTGCTAGACTATGTTGTTGAGGCCTACAATAACCTATCTTAGTTTTCAAGTATTCAAATTTGTTTACATTTGGAAACACAATCTCAGTTGATGTAAAAACTTACAATGTTCCTTAGTTGAAATGAGCAACATTCTGTATCTTTAAAACCATTGGTTGTAGCATCAAACTGTTTGTGCCAACAACTCTTATTGGATGGGTAAATGGTATTAGAAACTTCATTTGTCACATAGACTTTCTTGAACATTGTCGACCACTCCAAGCCAAAGTGTCCCTCAAGGTTCATTCACCATGAAATCAATGATCTTTATGGGGTCATATCTCAGAGCTCGTGCAAGGTATCATTAAACCATCAGGTGTTATAGGACCATGTTGTTGAGGTGTACAATAACCTATCTCAATTTTTAGAGTTTTAAATTCATTCAAATTTTGCAACACAATCTTAGTTGATGTCAAAACTCATAGTGTTCCTCACCTAAAATGAGAAAGATTGCATATCTTTCAAATTATCAGTCATAGCATTGAACTGTCTATGTCGATAGCTCTGATTGGTTGATTAAATGCTAGTGGAAACATCTTTTGGTACACAAACTCTCTTGAACACTGCGGACCACTTCGCACTGAAGTGTCCATCAAGATTCATTCAACATGAAATAAATGATATTTACGGGGTCATATCTCGGAGCTCATGCGAGCTACCATCGAACTGTCAAGTGTCACAATACCATGTTGCTAAGGTCTTAAATAACCTATCTCTATTTTTTAGGAATTTAAATTCATTTAAATTTGGAAACACATTCTGAGTTGATGTCAAAACTCAAAGTGTTCCTTAGTTAAAATGAGCAACATTGTATATCTTTCAAACTATTAGTTGTAGCATCAAACCGTATGTTCCAACAGCTCTGATTATCTAGGTAAATGCTAGTGGAAACCTCATTTGGTACACAGACTCACTTGAATTAACACTACCGACCACTGTGGACTGAAGTGTCCCTCAAGGTACACTCAACATGAAATCAGTGATCTCTATAGGGTCATATCTTAGAGCTCATGAGAGGTACCATCAAATTGTCAAATGTTACAAGACCATGTCACCGAGGCCTCCAATAACCTATCTCAGTTTTTAGTGATTCAAATTCTTTTAAATTTGGCAACACAATCTTGGTTGATGTCAAAATTTGCACTATTCCTTAGTTGAAATGAGCAACATTGCATATCTTTCAAACCATTGACCATAGCATCGAACCGTCTATGCCAAAAGCTCTGATTGGTAGGGTAAATGCTAGTGGAAACATCAGTTGGCACATAGACTCACTTGAACACTGTCAACCACTCTGAAGTGAAGTGTCCCTCAAGGTTCACTTAACATGAAATTGGTGATCTTTATGAGGTCATATCTCAAAGCTCGTGTGAGCTACCATCATACTGTCAAGTGCTACAGGACCATGTTGTCGAGGCCTACAATAATTAATCTCAATTTTTAGATATTCAAATTCATTTAAATGTTGAAACACAATGTCAGTTGATGTCAAAATTCACAGTGCTCCTCAGTTGAAATGAGAAACATTTTGTATCTTTAAAACCATCGGTCATAGCATCAAACTGTCTATGCCATCATTTTGAAGCACTTTAGATTCAGTTACTAGCCCTTTTGAGTGCATTCTATGTGATTGACCTATAATAGCAATGGGTTTGTGCATTGAACAAAGGATGAATTAGTTGGATCCATCTACTTTATATGGTTATTGTGGTTGTGGGATGGATCCAACACTTGTATATTATGTAATTTACCCTTATTATGCAGGATTTTAATAAATATATAGGGTAATTACCAAATTGTGCAAGTCGACAGGGTGAACGGCTCATGAAGTAAGGACCATGGGTGTAGCAGAAGGAGTTTGGGCTGAATAAGATGGCATTTTTCCTTTGGAACATGTTAGGACATGTTGAGGACATGGTGTAGGATCAAAGAGTGGATCCCAAAAGAGAGTTTTAAGCCATTTGTGAGAAAGTCCTAGTTATAGGCTTGATTGGGTGAGGGTTTGTGAGTTGGGGTATGTGCAGAGGGTCCATGGCCTAAAGTATTTCAAACTACTTGGTTATAATTCATTTCAAGAGACTTTAGTAAGTGGAAAAGTCAAGTAATACAACCATGATAGGGTTGCTTTGTAAAATGGGGCTATTGGGCCTAGACATGAAAATGGAACAACAATTTTTGGAGGAGAAATTTTGAAATTAGTGGGCTTGGTTTCAACATAAGTTTAATAAACTAGAAAAGGGTATTGGGATCCCTGATTTATTTGGGAAGTCATTTGATATAATTTGGAGAAATATGCAAATTTCTCGTTGGATAGGCTAGTAGGATAGGCCTAAAGAGACCAATTTGGTTATGTGAAGATAATCATTGACGATTATGAGTTTGAATATGGGAGATGAGATGTTTAGTGTATGTTGAGAACCTTTTAAGGTTTTGGGTTGGGTCAAGTTAATCCTTGTTTCAAGGAAAGATTGGAGTGTTGTTACAAAACAAAGGAGAAATCTAATATTCTCCTATGAAGATTACAAATCCACCACTAGCCTCTGCATCAAAATGAAATGTACATATTCTAATTAAGTATAAATCATACATTAACAATATACATCGATAAACATACAATCATAACTATAAGGCATGGGAAATTTAAAAAGCATAAGACATCCACATAAATAAAAATTAGTATACATTAATACACCTAACACATGAATTGCATACCTAAAACATAAACTATATATATATAAACTCACAGGGCATGAAGCAAAATATATATGTCCAATAATGTCATACATCGAATATATCCAATATAGTTAAACTGGCTTCCTCAAAGTCAAATGGATGTACAATGTGTCACTTATATAATATACAAAAAATATGTCCGCTAATGCCATATAGGCATACAATCTATATCCCTAATCTAGTCCTTTCTCGCCAAGGGAAGAAAACAAATCCTGAGCTATCTTCAATTGTCGCATCGATGGAGATGCAATGGATGTTGTAGTCTTTTGAGTGCGCTGACTAATCCTCATGTCTAGAATCTTCTACATCTTGAGCTGATAAAAAAAAAACATCAATAACTAATATACATCAAAATTGAATTATACAATGACATAAAATAGAATATTCTCTTACCACTAGAAAATAGTCACTATGGACATCCACCAAAGGCGCATGCTGATGATCTGGAGTAATAAGTCCCTACAATAATGATCAAAATAATAATTAAAATACATACATGAATATCATTAAAAAAATCAATACAAACTATTAAAATAACAATTAAACTTGAGTGATCTCTTTCATACCTCAGTCAGTACTTGAAAACTAGCTACTTTTGTAGCTACTCCATGATCCAAATTAACACGAACAGAAGGAGGAGTCTTTGATGTCAATAACTGAAAAATGAAACAACAAAAGTATTATGTAGTTATCAAGATTACATATATTTTTTACAACCCTACTAATGAATAAATGGTACCTCTATAAAGGTTCCACTGCATTCTTCAGTGTATGGTGTCGATGTCGAAGCTCCAACATGAAACTAGTGCACATGTACATGGAAATTTATAAGACAACAATTCATATAAGATTATACTACTAACATGTTAATTATAATGCATTATTACATATATACCTATGGACTCAATGATGATGTCACAAAGCCAGGTGAAGGAATGTGATCACCGCAATGACCACTTTGCCTCTGGATTTTGATCATAATTTATCTAATAATTTAGTTATTCATTCATTTATTAATTAAATATAATCAAGTAAATCAAATTAACATGAAAATAAAGATACCTCAAGGAAAGTGGCATAATTCCCTTCATTGCCTATTGTGAATGTCGATGATCCACAAGTGAACTAATGTACATGCACAATAAGTTATGATACAATCATTTATATAATTACATAATAATCAATTATATTAATTAAAAAGAATTATTTGATACATACTTGTGGAGTTGATGATGA
The DNA here is from genome assembly GCA_027943335.1 of Chamaecyparis obtusa. Taxonomy (NCBI): domain Eukaryota; kingdom Viridiplantae; phylum Streptophyta; class Pinopsida; order Cupressales; family Cupressaceae; genus Chamaecyparis; species Chamaecyparis obtusa. Next base: position 37,689 of record BSBK01010189.1, on the reverse strand, counting down.
AGTGTAGAAGGGGACTTGAGGATCATTTCCACTACCACCAACACTCTTGCCCTAAATTTTGATCATAATCAATAGATACTAAATTAATTAGTTATTCTTTTATAAATGAAATATGATTAAATAAATTTAATGAGCTTGCAAATATTTATCTATGTGTCAATACCAAATGTCATATTTCAAAAATCATTAGTCATCATTCCATGATCCTCTTCCTCTCTTGGTAGTACCAAATGTGCACAAGGATCCACATGACTGACAAATATGCCCGATCAAAGATTGAACATGGTGACCCTCAACTAAAGGAGTGGAACATTGAATGAGAGTCTATGTATGAGCACTAATCATTCCTAGTATTTCCACCTCTACATTTTCTTTCACAACAGAAGGAATACTAACATGATCCACATGTGGCTTTCCAATAGGAACCCTAGGTGCATTAGGTTTATGATGTTCCCTCTCTCTATCAAATGATAACCCCCCTCTTCTACCTTGAGAATCTAGAAAGTTAAAATAATTTGGCACCTCCTTGAGTACAAAATTGCAATAGAGTTTCCTCAAGAAATATATAGAAACCTCATGATTGTTACAAGGAGGAGAATCAAAGACCATCCACCATCTTTCCCAAAAGTTGTTTTTTATGTCTTCATTCAAGCACCAATGAATTGGGGACCTCTTTGTTGTAGTTCTAAGAGTATAAATGTCCCTTGGCTTTTTAAAGAGTTTTCAAATATCATCTTTTGTGATTTTTTTCTTTTTTATGTCCTCATATGACAATTTATTTGCATAATATTATTTTTGTTCTTCTATTTTATCATGTCATAAATTAAGTTTCCCACTAACTAATACTACATGAGTCAAGATTGATTCCAATGATTTTGCAAGTCTTTCCCTTCCACGATTTGTAGCAATAGAATCTCTTAACCTCCTAATTAAAGATTCTAATTCTATTTTCCCTCTTTCAATTTGGTTGATCAAATTTTCCTGTATTCCAAGAGGAGGTTTCTCAATCGGTGGAGGTGGTTGAGGTTCATTTTCTTAGTTATTTTCTTCATTCATTTGTTCATGAGGAGAATATGGAGGGTTTGGCTGAGGGTTTTGTTTAGGGAGATCATTTCTTCTTGGCAATTGAACAAAATCAATTTTTAAATCCTAATTACACTTAAAATCTAAGAAAATAAATTTTGACAAAACAAATTACTTCAAAACTAAAATTTCAATACAAATAAGAAGCGCAAGCTGTAAAAACACTTACCTCTTCTTTCGGTTTGAACTTGACGATGTTGTGGAGCCACTCTTTATCTAATTTGATGAATCAAACAAGAATAATGCCTTTGTGTGCGCACTATGCGAAGCTCTCTTTGGCTGCAAACATGGGTTTATGGGAGAAGAATGAGCCTTTGAAAGGCAAAAAAGATAATTTATATATTTTTTACATAGTGCATGCATGCTATAGTGCACATGCGCTATGTTTTGAACTTCCCAAGCCTAAGGCTTGGGCAACCCAAGCCATAGCATGCACGTGCTTTAGTGTATACACACTATGGCCGTTAGGGGCCAAAAAGGAATGTGGAACCTTTTTGGTCCCTCATCTTTGTGAATATACCCTATACTTCTTCTTTAATGACACAATTTATGAATATTGTCTTTACATCCATCTGATGTATTTTCTATCCTTTGGAAGAAGCAATTGCAATGATGGCTCTGATAGATGTATGTCGAGAAATAGGAGAAAATATTTCTCCATAATCAATTCTCACCCTTTGGGAGAAGCCTTTGTTGGAGATTTGCCAGCAAGCTAGTACTGACTATATGTTTATCATTGATGGTAGCATATGGTAAGTAACATGCATGGAAGCCTGATGGAGAGAGCGTTGAGTATATTGTTCCTAGATATGTTATCAACATGATATCATAGTGTAAGTGTCTAAAATGCAATGTCTAAGAATACCAAGCAAGCTAAATATTCAACAAAATAAAGAAGATAAACACTTATGATAAGACCCACAAAATGAAGACAAAACCCAAAAGGAAATGCAAACTTCAAAACCTCAAAGTCTCCAAATGTGAAAGATTTATCCAATAGATTAGATGTGTGCTCATGAACTATGATTCAAGCTTCAAGAGAGAAATGGGCATAATAACTTTGCTTCAATGGTGGATGAAAATGAAGGAGGAGAGATTCTCTTTTATAGAAAGAGGTATGAAATGGATGGTCAAGATTAAGAGGCAAAAGGGGAATGAGCAATGGTGGAGATGCATCCAAGAGAGAGCACATGAATTGTGCTTTCTCAAATGCATAGCATTGTGGTAAGTGTCACAATGGGGGAGGATGAGAGGAGAGGCCAAATGATTGAGGGATGTGTCCACTTTGGAAGGTGTGAAGGGGGACAAGTGTGTAAGAGATGTGTAAGAGGCTTTATGATTTGTCATTTGAGGATGTGGTGATGGTGACATGAGGGTTGACTTGTGATGGATTAGCATTTCTTAATCTTGGATTATGATTGTGCAAATGTTTAAGGGGTGATTAGGCTTGGTTTAGAGGGTAAGTGGAGGATTAGGGAGATGTGATAGGAGGACAGAGAATGAGTGGCATGTTAGATCAGCTAAGCATGGATTATTAGCTAATGGAGGAGAATTAGGATTTTTAGAATTAAATATTTTATTTAATTCTAAGTGGGAGGAAAAAGGGGTTTGTGAATTAATTTATTTAGATAAGTGTATCCATTTAAATTAATAGAGAAATAGGGATTTAATTAATTATCAGACTATAGGTTTGTCATTTAGATAATTAATTGGATTGTAGTTAATAAATTAAATTAATTACCTAGGGTATGACATAAATTAATTAAATAATAATATTTAATTAATAAAATGCTTAGGATAAGACTAAATAAAATTACTAAATTATGTAATCAAATTTAGGTGTCTACATTTTTCCCCTCTTTGAGATGGGGCTACATAGTAGCATCATTTCAAAGAAAAGTAAAATATATGGCTAGAGAGAAAATGGTTGAATTAAAAAGTTTCCCTAGTCAATCAAAAGAGTAATTAGTGTATGCACCCTAAAATGGTTGCCTAGACATTGGGCCCCATTTATTAAATTTATCAAATATCATTTTCTGAATCAATGCTTTATAATATATTCAAATCAATTTCCTTGATCAAATCATAACTATTTCAATCATTTCAATAATCTCCTAAGGTTTAATCATGTCATCAATAATTTTATTTAATTAAAAGAAATAATCTCTTTTAAATAAATAAAATAACTTTATTTAATTGAAAGTAATATCTCTTAAGTAAAATAAATTTATTTAATTAAAACCCTTTTTAATTAAATGATTTTATTTTATTTAATTAATATTCATCTTTTAATTAAATAACCTTATTTTATTTAATTAAAAGAGAATTATTCTTTTAAAATAAATAAAATCCTCTCAAAAGCTCTTTGTGATGGAAAAAGGGAAACAAATAATTAAAAATAAATAAAATTCCTTTTCTCTCCACACTTTCTAAAAAATGAGCTTTCTTTCCTCTTTTTTGGATTTATCCCACATTGATCTTGGAGATGCATTCTTGTCATCAGTTTCTTATATAAGGAGCCCTCTCCTTCTCAATTAGAGATCTAGAATTTTTATACCGTTGTTATGCTGCAGGTTTTCTTAGCGACATTGGAGCTTTGGAGATCATTGTTTTAGCTTGCATAGTTACATATAGATTAATATTCATAAGCATTTTAGTTTAATTTATTTCATTATTTTAGCTTAATCTCCATTTCAATAAAGTAGTTTATTTCTTGTATTGCATATAGATTAATTTTAATAAAATAGTTTATTTCTTGCAATCATATAGTTTAATCTTCATTTCAATAAATTAGTTTATTTTCTTGCATTTGAAATCATATAGATTAATTTCATTTGCATGCAAGAACTTGACATTTCGATGGAGATTAGCATTATTGTTTCTCATCCTTGAATATCTTGTTCTGTGGTGTACTTGCATGGGTTCAACTCAGTCAATCTAAGGGCCTCATAACAATTCATGCACTCCATAGATAGAGACCTATGAATCGATATTCGAGAGCTCATTATTGAGTATCCTTGAATGCAAGGATTCACAGAAGTGTGACACAAATCCATCACACAATTAGGAGAAAGGATTGATAGGAGATGAGGATGAGGATGCCCCCTCGAGAGGACAGGCGGGTTGAAGAGAACATAGGTGTACTCTCGAAATAGATAAGGGGATGCATGCAAGATGAGGTTAAGAACATGAGGTGAAGGAGGTGGATAGGTTTGCATCATGACGACATGCTTATGGGGGAAAGATGGGTGAAAAAGGGGTGTGAGGAAGGTGATTTTGGGGGATTTTGCTTAGGATGATTTCTGGGATTGGATAGGAGGATATGAGTATTAGTTCGGATGATTGTTGGGAAGGGGGGATATTTAGTGAAGCTTGAGAGTGGGATATCCCAAAGAGGAATACCACCATGTAGTTTGAGCACTTAGTTTGATATAGCAACATAAGGGACTAACCAAAGTTACTAGGAACTTGAGGTCATGTCACTAGCATTACATAGGACTGATGTGAAAAAGACATGCAAGGATTTCCCTAGCATCACACATGAGTCCTGAAAGGCTCAAGGTGGAGACGATGTTGGGTAACTCACAAACAAGTGATATTTCCCAAGTGTACCATGTGACCATAGAGGATTATATGTGAAACATGCAAGGGTCATGTTTGACTGACTCACAGGAAGAAACAAAAAGATTGCAAAAGACCATTCCCTAGAATAATGCCTCCTGTTGCAGCACACCATCATATAAATGATTGTGGTGGCCTTAATGGGAGTAGTCAACTGAGATCACAAAGTCAACTGAAAAGATAAAACAAGCAAACTAAAACCAAAGAGATAAGACCAAAAGATGTCCTTTGCCAAAAGAGATCGATCGACTGTGGATGTTGAGATTAAGTTAGACATGGAGGAAGGATGCAGGATACTTGCTGAGAGAACATTACTGATATTGTGGTCATTGCAAGTCATGTGCATTGCGATCAAAAGGTACTACTGGGAGGGACCAAGATGATATGTACAAGATGGGGAAACTATATACAGCAGGTATGTAAAACATTGCAAGAAGGAGGATAGTGAGTCTCATGTGCTAGCGCAGATAGGAATAACAACTTGGGAACAAGGGATGGGTGAAACAGAAAAGTGGCAAATGGATTCAGATGGGTTGGGAATGAGATTTTGATAGATAATGATATGGTCCACTATGTATGGCACCTGTTTGCTAGGTTTTCACCAACATACTTGTCCAAGGCGCTTCAATTGCCAAGTTTTCACCATTGGGCAGTATTTTTCTCTTTACTTTTTCAATGTTTTTGTCTTTTTTTATTTTTTTTATTTTTTTTTTTGGTTTCATCGAGGTGCCTGTTTACCAAGTTTTCACCAAGATGATGATTTTTTCAAGACATTTTTCAATTTTCAGGATTTTTTTCAAGATCATATTTCATGGTTCAAGCATAGAACTGCTTTAGATGTATGATATTAATAGGATAATTAAGAGGCTCCCCTTCAGGTGTAGACAACTAATAAGTGTTGGAGCCAAAGCAAGTTGTCACCATGTAGGGACCTAACTAGGTGGGCTTGAACTTCCCTTTCTTTTCATGATTTGCTTGTACTTTCTAGTTCTCTTTTAGGACTAGGTCTCCCACTTGTAATTGTCGAGGGTGTACCTTTTTATTGAAGCTCCTTTTGAGATAATTTTGGTATATGATCAGGTGGTCATAGGCCCATTGCCTCTTTTCATCTAACAAGTCTAGCTAGGTGAGATGTGCCATGCGGTAGTCTTCATCTGTGATGTAGTTCTTCATGGACACACGTAGTGAAGGGATTTTGACCTCGATTGGCAGCATGGCTTCAACACCATATACCAAGGAGTATGGGGTGGTGCATGTGGGGGTACAAAATGAGGTGTGATAGGCCCAAAGGGTGGGATTGATTTGCAAATGCTAGTCACGACTAGAATCATTGACAACTTTCTATAGGATTTTTAGGATGGTTTTATTAGTTGCATTAGCTTGGATGCTTCCTTGTGGAAAATATGGGCTAGAAAAGTATTGGTGGATGTGGAACAAGTCACAGAGTCCTTTAAAATGATTTTTTTCAAATGGTGAACCATGGTCTATGAAGATGGTGGAGGGAATTCTGAAGTGGCAAATGATGTGGTAGAGGATGAATTTGGAGATCTGGACACCAGTAGTTAAGTGGAGCGGAATTGCTTCTACCCACTTTGTAAAGTATTCCATGTCTGTAATGATATACTTGTGTCCATCAAAAGAATGAGGGTGGATCATAGCAACAAGGTCAAAACCCCAACATGAGAAGGGCCACAGAGGTGCAATGGGTTGTAAGTCCTATGCTGGTGCATGGATCAAATTGGCATGCTATTGGCATTGTAGGCACTTCTTCACGAACTCGCAGGTGTCATGTTGTATGGTCGGCCAATAATACCCAAATCTAAGTAGTTTTTTTGCAAGGATGATGACGCTCGTGTGGGCACCACAAATACCAGCGTGAACCTATTGTAAAGCCACAATGGCCTCGTTTGAGTCTAAACATCAGGAGAGGATGTTATGATGCCCACGATGATATAGGGTGTTGGCTACAAGAATATAGCGGGATGCTCTGCGAATAAGGTTCTGGTGTTGGGTGTTTATGAGGTGGGGGGATATGATACCATTCTTTAGATAAGAGTGAATGTTGTGGTACCATGGGGACTGGGGACCAACCAAGACACATACCATATCAATTTCAGCATTCTCGTAAGTAGGTGTGTGTAGCTTCTCAACTAGAAACTCATATTACATAGCGTCACGGGGGATTTCCAATAGTGAGCTGATGGTTGCAATAGCATCTACTACCTTATTTTGAAGTCTTGGCAATTGTGTGAACTGTATGTTGAAAAAATGTTCTTTGAGTTTATCTACAAGCTCTTTGTAGGGTAATAGCTTGTCATCCTTTGTTTGATATTCATTGAGGACCTATTTGATGATTAACTAGGAATCTCTGAATACTTGAAGTTTTGCGATATTCCACTGGACAACAGTTCTGAGACCGGCGATAAGGGCTTCCTATTCTGAAATTTTGTTTATGCACATGAATCCTAACTTGAAGGACTTTGGGATGTAGTCACCTTGAGGAGTTACAAAAAGTATCCTTGCCCTTGATCCATGTGATGTATATGAGCCATCAAAATAAAACTTCCACTGAGGTTGTTCCTCAACCATACAAAGGTGTTCATCTGGGAATTCCATCACTAGAGGGTATGCATCGACTAAGGGAGCTTCTACAAGCTAATCAACAATAACTTGTCCCTTGATGGCTTTTCAATTGACATACTGGATGTCAAATTCTCTAAGTAGCATTACCCATTTTTCCATTCACCCTATGAATGTGGTCTTTGAGAGAAAGTATTTGAGTAGGTCGACCTTTGAGATGAGCTTTACTATATGATCGAGCATGTAGTGATGAAGTTTATAGGTGGCAAATACCACTACTAGGTAAGCCTTTTCCATTGGGGAATAGTTCAATTCATAGCTGACTAATGTATGACTGATGTAGTAAATGGCCCTCTCTTTTCTATTGTCATTAAGGTGGGCTAGGAGTGCCCCCAATGTTGTAGTAGTGGTAGAGATATACAAAATGAGGGGCTTGCCTAGTGTCAGTGGTACAAGGATAGGTGCATTTTCCAGGTACTATTTAAGCTTCTTGAAGCTGCACTGCTAGATAGGGTCCCACTTGAAGGTAGTGTCTTTTCTCAACAGGTGCATGAATGACTGGCATTTGTCTACTAGTTGGGAGATGAACCTCCGGACTGATTCTAGTTTTCCTTGCAAACTCCCTAACTGTCTGAGCATTCTAGGAGGAGGCATTTCCATGATGGCTTTTACCTTTTTGGGATCGATCTCAATGCCTCATTGGGAGACATGAATCCTAATAGCTTCCAAAATGTAACATTGAAGACACATTTCTTTGGATTCAATTTTAAGTTGTACTTGTGCAGATGGTTGAACACATCTTCAAGGACATGAAGGTGTTCAGATGGTGTTCTGTATTTTTCCAAGATGTCATCTACATAGTCTTCCAGAATGTTGTGGATCATGTCATGGAAGATTGTTGTCATTGCTCTTTGATAGGTAGCTCCCACATTTTTAAGTCCAAATGGCATCATGTTATAACAAAATATGTCCCAAGGCATAGTGAATGTTGTCTTGTGTTGGTCTTCTTTGGTTATTCTGACCTAATTACACCCTGAGAAGTCATCCATCAGTGACAGCTTCTCATGACCAGCAGTAAGATCTACAATCATGTCTATATTAGGTAGTGGAAAATCATCTTTCGGACATGCCTTATTAAGATCCCAGAAGTCGGTGCAGATGTGTATGTCACCTGCAGGTTTGATGATAGGTACCATGTTAGAGATCTAGTCTGAATAATCAATGGCTCTGATGATATTAGCTTGGAGAAGCTTCTCAAGTTCAGCTTTTACTAACAAGGCCACTTTTGGGTGCATTCTCCTTAACTTCTACTTGACTGGCTTGGCATCAGGATTCACTGCCAAATGATGGACAATGAGATCTGTGTCGAGTCCAAGCATGTGTGAGTATGACCATGCAAAGTTTATAATGGATTCTTGGAGTAGTGTTGTGAGAGCCATTGCTTCACCGTCTATCAAATTTGTTGTGATGTAGGTATTTTTGGATATTCTTCTGTGCCCAAGTTGACTAGTTTTGTATCCTCAATGACTATAGATGACTATTCTGACTGGTAATCCTGGATGGGAGGAACATGCAAGTCCCCATCCTCTAGTGCCTTAGAGAGGTTTTCACCATCAGATACACCCTTTATTTTTACTATTTTTGAATCAGGATCTTCCCCAGAGAGGTTTTCATATGAGGATTCTTTATTTTCTTTTTTATCTTTATTTTTGCAGCTAGAGACTTCCTCTTCCCCAAAGTATCCTTTTCGATCGAGCTGATATACTACAGCTGATTCCTACCCCCATTCTGGTTGTTGATCTATGGCACCCATGAATCTTAGGAGCACTACCTTGCTTTAGAACTCATCGATATGTACTATGCTCAGTTGGTCCCAGTCTATGAGGTTAGGATGAATGAGTGGGAGGTCAATAAGGTTGATGGTGAGCTGGCGAAGGATAGAATTTCCTAGGAAGGTTTTGTCATCAAACATATCATTGTAGGACCATTTTTCTTCCTCCTCCAGAATGTCTTCGACTTCCATGAGTTCATCTTTGATTTTCAAAAAGGTTACGTTGGATGAATTGGTGCCCCCAGTCATGAGGTTGGGTCCTCATATGTGCAGGTGAGGGGGATCAAAGTCGAGGCCTTGATTTGGTGGATTCTTAGAGGCCTCCATGGGATCTTTCATTCTATCTTCATTGGGTCCCAGACCACCTCCTTGATAATATCATTTTTTAGTGGCCCATTTGTGTGGTATAGGATATTTTTCTTTGAAGTACCCAAGGAACTCAGTATCATGTGATGGGGGATCCTTGTATAACCATTGATTGATATTAGGTGCCAATACTTGGCCATTCAAAATTCCATTGGAGACAAAGGAAGATGAGCCCATATTTTTTATTTTGGGGCCTTCTTTAGGGGCTTTAGTCTGGTGAGTGTGCCATCCTTGTGTGTGTGGATCTAGGGGGAGAGCCCCTACTATAAAGGCATCGATAAGAATGTATTCTCTGCATCCTTTTTTGTTGATCTTGATGGAGGAAAGGATGGAGGCGACGATTGTTTCTAGATCACAATGGGATCGGGAAGAGCTAGTGACAGATGTGTCGATGTCAATTCTGAGACAGTGAGTGGAGTGGGGAAATGAGGCTTCAATCACATGGTAGTATGCCAAAGGTTGGGGATTTGCTTGGATGGTGATTCTAGTGCCTTGGTATGGGAATTTGATGCACTGATGATAGGTGGAAGGGATTGCTCAAATAGATTGGATCTATGGGTGACCTAGGAGGATGTTGTAAGGGAGGTCAAGATCAATAATGTGGTAGATTGTGTCCTAAGTGATGGGACCAATCTTGATTGGCAACAAAATGGTACCTTCAAAGGTACGCTCTAGATTATCATAGGCCTTGATGGTGATCACCTCATGGGAGATGTCTACTTCTGTGAGGCCAATCTACTGAACAAATTTTAACATACAAAGGTTGAGGGCCAAACCATTATCTATCATGACCCGTTTGATGGTGAAGTAATTGATCATGATGGCAATGTGGAGTGGGAGATTATGAAAAGGGTCAATGGATGGCATGTCAGATGGCTGGAAAGAGAGGGTGGATGGTGTAGATAAGTGCCCCAAAAGGTTCTTGATTTGGATGGCATTGATGTCTGCAAGGACATGGGCCTCTTGGAGGGCTTTATTGAGGACTTCTTGATGGAGGGGTGATGTGCGAAGGAGATCAAGGATGGAGATTTGTGTAGGTGTGTTCCCAAGGTGTTCCAAGATATTGTATTATGCACTATGGATGGTTGTAGTATTAGTACTGGTAATAGATATTCGGCCTCTATGGGTAGTAACGACACATTGATTATCAGCACCTCTGACATGGATCACATTCATAGTAGGCTCAACATAGGAGATACAACCAATGAATTTATCATAGTTGATGTAGGCAGTGGTATAATCTTTTCCATCACCATGGTCACCTTGTTTACCTTTACCTTGGTCTGCGGGAGGGTTAGCATTGACTGGGTTCTTTCTAGCGTTGTGTTTAGGAAACACATTTTGATAGATTTACAAGTTGGCATTAGGTGATGTCTGGGAAGGGGTGTCAACTATGATCTCTTTTTTATCTATGAGGTCTTGGACATAGTTCTTGAGTTCCATGCATTTCACGGTAGTGTGTCCCTTAACATGGTGTCGAATCATCAAAGGGTTGGGTTTGCAAATACACAACTAGGTTGGTACTCACCATCTTGCAAAAAATAGCATCCAGGGGTTCTCCAAGGTGTGCAAACATGCACTTTGGGTGATTTTGAACATGGGGCTTATTTTGTCCTTGAGTAACAGATATAGCATTGGTTTGATTAGCAGGAAGCTGATAGGGTGGTTGTTGCTAGGCAAGTGCTTGCTGTTGACACATGGATGCTTGTGGTTGATACACAAATGTTTGTTGTTGGTATGCTGGAGGAGGGGGATTAGGACTTTCAACCACAACTTGGACATTCTTGGTGTCTGTGTCTCCATCTGTGACCGCGTTCTTATTCTTGTTCCAATATCGAGAATGATCATTATTAGGTTTTTCCTAAGAGATTTCCTTGTAATGTTTGATGCTACGATCATCCAAAAGGCTCACTTAATATCCATGCTTTTTCCCTTGATCTCTTGGTATGTTTGAATGCAATTCATCTTCATAAAGTGGGATAACTTCAGATGTAGGTTATCAATGAAGATCTTGGCAAGGTGTTTTTTTGGCGGTTGGTATAAAAATCTCGTGGTGAGATTTTGCCATCATTGCAAGTAGTCAGCCAGAGTTTCTCCTCCCTTTTTCTTGGTATTGCATAGGTCCAATAAGGTGAGCTCATTCTCAACATTGTCTACATATTGGGCTACAAATTTCTCTGAAAGTTCTGGGAATGTGGAAACAAACCTATACAGTATTTTGTAGAACCACTTGAGGGAGAGTCCTCCCAAAATCTTGGGGAAGAGATGCATGAGTTATATGTCATTGAATGCCACCTCTTGGCATGCCATGTAGAACTCCTTGACATGGCTAACTGGATCACCCTTCCTTGGATACTTGTCAAACTTTGGTGTCTCAAAATGCTTAGGGAAGGGGATCGTTGTGATTGATCTATCAAATGGATAAGGAAAAACCTCCTCCAACTTGAATGTCTTAGCCTTAGTACCAGTCTTGAGCTCTTTGATAGCATTCCTCATTTCTTCCCATTCTGATTTGGTAGGTGTTGGAGTGAGCATTCCCATTGAGAATGGATCGGATGGTGCGGGTGAATATGGAGGGATATGTCAAGGATATGGTGAGTTGGGGTACAGGGATTATCCGACTAAAGAGGCCATCTAGAATGGGTTCTGGCTAGCTTGCTGAGTGATGTATTGTTGGTGTAAGGTGGGTGCATGTTGTGGTAGGGCTTGCTATTGCGGGATGAGGGGATTGGGCTGTGATGTTGGGAAGTATTACTGCTATGGGGGAGTTTGATAAAATGATTGTGGTTGGGTTTGGTGATGTGCTTGACCAATATAAGATGGGTGCTTTCCCACATTGATGAGAGTGGGAATGGTGGCTTGGGTGTGCACTATGGGTGGTTGCATATGGGAGTTAGTGGGATGGGTAGCACTGAGTTACTGTGATTGTGGAGGATTAGTTTGCTAAGCGATGGATGGCATAGATAAATAGTTGGTAAATGCAGGTGGAGGTGTGGCAAATGATGATGGGGTTGATTGATGTACTACTTGTGGGATAGTTTGTTACTGATGGTATTTTTGGTAAATTTGGCCATGTGTGGGTATGCCCATGGCATTTATTTGTGCTTGGCCAAGGCCCTAGGTGGTGTCAGTCATTGGTAGGGGTTGCGATGTAGAGTTGGCCACAAATGTGGGGGCTGATATAGGAGTTTGCAATGCAAGTGGAGGATTGTGGGATCGCATATGTGGCATTCCTATTGTGAAAGTGACTTGCTAGGTCTGCGTGCCAGCAACAAATATGAGAGGCACTTGTGTGGATTGAGATTGTGGGGTGGATGTAGGTGGGGTGGTTTGTGTGACTCCTTGTGAAAGAGGTGTTGATGTAGTGGGAGATGGTGTTGCTTGATTAGATTCTTGGGTGGATGCTTGCACTCAAGTGGCTATTTGTGAGGAGGCAGGGGGTGGTACGCCCATAATGGAAAGTGGGGTACTTGTGAGGATTGTTGCACCAGGTTGTAAGAGATGTGGGATGGGTGACATTCTATGGGATACTTGCATGGTCGGATCATGGACTTGCTAGATGAAAAATGAATCAACATTGGCAGAGATGTGGAAGGGGTTTGTGGGATTAAAAGAGCATAATTGTGGTGGGATGGGAGTACTCTCCTATACATAGTTTGCCAAGATGGCTAGATGATTTTATGCGATGATTGCACTTACCATTTGCACATGTCCTGGAAGACACATGAAAGCTTCCATGGAGTTGGTGGTAGGCATCTCATTGGGATCTTCCCATACATTTTGAACTGTTGCTGTCTGGGGGTCATACATCACCATTTCCCCCATGGAATCATTTGGGTCTGCTGAACTAGTGGCCTAGTTGGAATCCATCCCTTTTCTCTTCTTTGATCGTGTCACAACAGGCATGAAAATGCAGAGTCCTAAGATGAGGGAGAATGCAGATGTATCAGAATGATGCTAGGGATGGGGATTTTTTGATCAGGATGAGTTTGGTGATGACCTAGATGAGGGATGGTGGATGATGAAATATTTTGATGGTGGACTTCTCTAAGGGATCGTGATGAGCTACCTTTCTTGATGTGGGATCAAAATATGTGGGCTTGTCATCCTTGGATAGAATTGTGATCTTTGGACAATAGGATCCTTACTAACATGAACCAATCTCTAGATTGAGATGATGAGGTCCACAAGAGCAAGTACTAGCTACCCCAGACAATGCTTAGTCAAAGGGTGTAGCTAAGATTTTGATTCTAAGGATGAGGTTGGGAAAACTCAAGGTGAGTCCTCGGATGTGCTTGGGATTTTGGATGATGGTTCTTAGGATTTGGATAGGAAGTGATGCTAGATGAGACTACCTAAAGGATGATGCAAATGTTCCTATGGGACTATCTAAAATGAAAGGATGCTGAGAAAAGTTCGTAGTTTTGAAAAAAAGGAGATTGTGCCTACTAGTCTTCACTCTCTAATCTGACAAAGCGGCAATCAACTTGAATCTGAAAAGAAAACTATTTAATTCTTACATTGTACTATATGTTATCTAATAAAGTTTGGTACTTGTCTTCTTCATGAGCTGCAATGACAATATGCTACTGATCTTTAAGCTTTCTTTCTACAACTTTCTTCTCTCGATATGCATGTGGGATGGGTAACTTAGCTTTCTTGTGCTTCACAGTCTCGGTCATAGGTCATAAATGTTAGGAATAAGGTGTCTCAACCTTGGATAATTCATATTCTTATTATTTGTTTTGTAAATGTATTTTTTTGCAAATAATGTAATTAAGTGTGAGTGTACATGTCTAGTTGGCATGTTGATGTGTCACTCCACTTGATGTTTCAGCATCTTGTGCATAAGAAGATCATGACTGAAACGGTCATGACAGATTCCTATGATGTGTAAGAACTACTTAAGGAATGTGCTATGACAGGTGTAAGAGCATCTTATGACTAGGGCCTATTTGGGTGCCCAAGAAGAAGTGGTTGGTGTGTGTAAGAGAATATGCCAAAAATAGGTTGGTATGATAGATTCTCTTACACTTCTCTTATGACCGTTATTTTGGGTGAATTCTATGACAAGCTATCATAGTCTATTCTAGGGATGGATTCCTATTCTTGGGATTGCATGTAACAACTATGTACATGTGGCTTTGTGCATGGGTCTTGGTGGTTGTGCCTATTTTTGGGTCTAGAGGAGTCTATATATGATGCTGCTCCTATGGGAGAGATATAATAGAAGTTTAAGTCTTGTTGGCTTTGTCTCTCATTTCCTGAAAGAACTTGCATTGCAAGTGTATTGTAATCTTTGAAGATAATACATTGTGCAGGTTTTGGAGTGCTGGGGTTTTTTACCGAAAGGTTTTCCCCACGGTATATCATTGTGTCATTCTCTATTTTTCTATATGTATGGTATGTGGTTGCAATATCTTTGTTAAAGTAGTTAACGAATCTGAAATTGTAAGGATTTATAAGAATTTTCACAATACTCTCCTATAAAGATTAACATAGGAAATTATTTCTACACCTGATTTTCCTTACAAGTGGTATCAGAGCTTGATCAACTTATGATCCTAGTTGTTGGGTAGGGTTTTTTGAGTTGATCTCTAGTTTGAGTGGGAGTTTTTTGCAGAGCATTCTGAATCTTATTTATAGATTGAGATGGCAAGTTCATCATATGGAAGAATGGAGGTGGAGAAATTTAATGGCACTAATTTTGAGTTGTGGAAACTCAAGATGGAAGACATGTTGGAAGATCGTGACCTATGGGAAGTGACTTCAAATGCTACAAGACCAGCAACTATAGCTCAAGTAGATTGGGATATCAAAGACCATAAAGCTAAGGGTCTCATAAGACTCTATTTAACTGATGCAATCCTTCTAAATGTTCTAGATGAGAAAACTACAAATAGTTTGTGGAAAAAACTTGCGGCCGTGTATTAGGCCAAATCTCTGGTGAATAAGTTGTTCCTAAGGAAGAAGTTGTACTCTCTACGAATGGAGGAAGGTGGATCCTTAACGGATCATTTAAATGCATTTAATCTACTGGCTACACAATTGACATCAGCTGGTGTCAAGTTAGAGGAGGAGGATCGTTGCTACACACTTTTGTGTTCTTTACGAGATTCATGGGACCATCTTGTGATGGCTCTCGAAAGCACTTTAGTCACCTTCAAAATGGATGATGTGGTGTCTTCACTGCTATCAGAGGAGATGCAGAGAAAGGCTTCCGTTTTGGAAAAAGAAGCCCTTGTTGTTCATGGGAGATCCACTGAAAGAGGGAAAAAAATGACAATAAGTCTGACAATAAGGGTAGATCCAAATCCCGTGGGAAGTCAAAGACTTCCAATAAGTCCAAGGCAAAATGTTGGAACTGTGATAAATCTGGGCACTTTCGTAAAGACTGCAAAGAGCCGAAGAAGAAGAAGAAAGGTTTAGATTCAACTTTAGAAAGATCTCAAGAAGATGGTGATGCATTCATCACAGCTTTGGTAGCCCATGCATCTAATGATGTGTGGTTGGTTGACTTGGGTGCATCTTTTCACATGACCTCTCATCAAAATTGGTTCTCAAAATATGAAGAGTTCGATGGTGGAAAGGTGTACTTGGGTGATGATTCTCACCTAAAGATAGTTGGACGTGGAAGGGTCACTATCAAATTTCTTGATGGACAAGTAAAGGGAATCAACAGAGTTATGCACATTCTAGGTTTGGCTCAAAACCTATTATCTATAAGTATGCTGAATGATGTAGGTGTGCAAGTTGTTTTTTTGAAAGAAGGATGCAAGATGATAAGAGGATTGATAGTGCTTGCAAGGGGTACTAGGAGAGGTACCTTATTTCAGCTAGATGCATGTATTCCTCTATGTAATAGTTCTTCATCCTCACCATTTGAACAAGCAGTGAAGAAGTCTATGGCTATTGGTTCCGATGGTAGTGCAAACACTTTGGAAGCTAAGCTTCCTGCAGAAAAGACAATGTTGTGGCATATGAGATTTGGCCACATTGGTGAAAAGGCTCTCAGAACCCTAAAAAATAAAAATCTCATTGAGGGGTTAAATGATTGCAATATCGAGTTTGAATTCTATGAACACTGTGTCTATGGTAAACAAAATCATGTTCAGTTTTACTCTAGTTCTCACAAATCTTCTGATGTTTTGGATCTTATTCATTCTGATGTATTTCATCCTGTAAAAGTTCCTTCAATCTCCAAGTCTGTATTTTTTGTATCTTTCATAGATGATTACAGTAGAAGGACATGGATTTATTTCCTTAAAAGTAAGACACAAGTCTTTAGTCAGTTCAAGGAATTTAAAGCTCTTGTAGAGAATCAAACTAGTAAGAAGATTAAGTGTGTGAGAACTGACAATGGTGGTGAGCTTTGCTCAGCAGAGTTTGAACAGTTCTGTAAAGAACAAGGTATCAAGAGGCATAAGACAACTCCTTATACCCCATAGAAAAATGGATTTGCAGAGAGAATGAACAGGACACTAATGGAGAAGGCTAGGAGTATGCTTAGTGGAGCTGGTTTAGAAAAAAGGTTTTGGGCCGAAGCTGTGGCCACTACTTGCTATATGGTTAACAGATCTCCTACATCAGCCCTTGTTGGTAAGACACCCATGGAGGTGTGGTATGGTAAGAAGCCTTCAATTAGACATCTTCATGTTTTTGGTTGTGAAGCTTATGCACATGTTCCAATGGAGAAAATATCTAAGTTGGAAAACAAAGCTATTAAATATATTTTCATCAGATACAGTACTGGTGTGAAAGGATACAAGCTTTGGGATCCTGTGACTAGTAAGGTGTTGTATAGTAGAAATTTTATTTTTAGAGAGCTAACATCTTCTCCTATTGTGCTACAACCAGATGAAAAAGAAAAGGAAAAAGATGTTGTTCTGTTGCCTCCTACCCCTGAGAAGACTGAACAAAGAGACCATGTTGGGTCTAATGATGAGGAGAGCTCTAGTAGCTCTGATAGTTTGGAAGAAGAGGAAGAACAACCTCAACCTCAGTCCTTGAGGAGATCCATGAGAGAAAGAAAGCAACCAGAAAGGTTTGGTTATTCTATGTTAGATTCTAGTTGTGCCTTTGCTTTGATTACTAACACTGATGCGCCTAGATCTATGAAAGAGGCTTTGGGCATGGAAGATGCAGGTTCCTAGATTGAGGCTATGGATGATGAGATGGCTTCATTGGAGAAAAAAAAAACTTGGGACCTTGTACCTTTGCCTAAAGGGAGAAAATCTGTTGGCTGTAAATGGGTGTTCAAGAAAAAAATTTGTGCAGATGGAAGTGTTGAAAGGTATAAAGCTAGATTAGTTGCAAAGGGGTATTCACAGGTAGAGGGAATAGATTATGGTGAAATATTCTCTCCTGTTGCAAAGTTGACATCCATTAGATTTCTATTATTTCTTGCTGCATCATATGATTTAGAGATAGAACAGATGGATGTGAAGACAACTTTCCTTCATGGTGATTTGGAGGAAGAGATTTATATGTCACAGCCTAAGCACTACATTGTTAAAGGTAAAGAATCCTTAGTTTGCAGATTAAAGAAATCTCTATATGGTTTAAAGCAATATCCTAGGATGTGGTACCTTAAGTTTGATGCCTTTGTGTTGTCAATTGGATTTGTAAGATCAAAATCAGATCATTGTGTTTATTTCAGAGATGAAAATAATCACCTTCTTATTGTTGCATTATATGTTGATGATATGTTGCTGTTTGGGAAGGGTAAGGGTATGATTTCTGATTTTAAATCTCAGTTGTCAGCATAGTTTGAGATGAAAGATCTTGGGGTAGCTAGGTACATCTTGGGTATGGAAATTAGGAGAGATAGGTCTAATAGAAAACTTTGGTTGAGTCAGAGTAAGTATGTGAAGTCTATGTTGGAAAGGTTTAGCATGGCAGATTGTAGACCACTATGTGTTCCTATTTCTGTGGGAACAAAGTTATATGTAGATGATTGTCCAAAATCTCCTAGTGAGGTGGAGGACATGAGTAGAGTACCTTATGCTAGTGCAGTTGGCAGTCTTATGTATGCTATGGTCTGTACTAGACCAGACATTGCCTAAGTAGTGGGAGTCCTGAGTCAGTTTATGGCTAATCCTGGATAGGTACATTGGGATGCAGTTAAGCGAGTATTCAGATATTTGAGGGGTACATCAGATTACTCCATATGTTATCATGGTAACTCTTCTGGATGTCCACATTCAGTTTGTATTCATGGGTTTGTGGATTTAGATTGGGCAGGTGATATTGACAGTAAGAGATCCACCAGTGCTTATGTGTTCACTATGTTTGGTGGTGCCATCAGTTGGATGAGTAAGTGACAACCTATGGTTGCTTTGTCCACTACAGAAGCTGAGTACATGGCTGCTACTCATGCTTGTAAAGAAGCCATTTGGCTTAGAAGATTGTGTTCTAATGTTGGTGTTGATGCAGAACAGATTACTATTTGGTGTGACAGTCAGAGCTCTATTTTCCTTGCAAAGAATCCAACTTTCCATGCCAGAACGAAGCACATTGATGTGCAGTTTCACTTTGTGAGAGATATGGTGGAAGATGGAAAGGTAAATTTGGAGAAGCTAGATACTATGAAGAATGTTGTAGATGCATTAATGAAACCAGTGGGCACTGAGAAGTTCAGATGGTGTTTGGAGTCTATGGGCCTTTTGGCCTATAGCGGTTAAAGTTCCTGTTATGTTCCTGTTGCTCTTACAAGATGTTCGACAAGTGGGAGAATGTTAGGAATAAGGTGTCTCAACCTTGGATAATTCCTATTCTTATTATTTGTTTTGTAAATGTATTTTTTTGCAAATAATGTAGTTAAGTGTGAGTGTACATGTCTAGTTGGCATGTTGATGTGTCACTCCACTTGATGTTTCGGCATCTTGTGCATAAGGAGATCATGACTAAAATGGTCATGATGGATTCCTATGATGTGTAAGAACTATTTAAGGAATGTGCTATGACAGGTGTAAGAGCATCTTATGACTAGGGCCTATTTGGGTGCCCAAGAAGAAGTGGTTGGTGTGTGTAAGAAAATATGCCAAAAATAGGTTGGTATGACAGATTCTCTTACACTTCTCTTATGACTGTTATTTTTGGTGGATTCTATGACAAGCTGTCATAGTCTATT
Organism: Chamaecyparis obtusa; assembly: GCA_027943335.1. Classification (NCBI taxonomy): domain Eukaryota; kingdom Viridiplantae; phylum Streptophyta; class Pinopsida; order Cupressales; family Cupressaceae; genus Chamaecyparis; species Chamaecyparis obtusa. The sequence continues at coordinate 18,076 of BSBK01010189.1, read as the reverse complement.
CTAGGGATGGACGCCTATTCTTGGGATTGCATGTAACAACTATGTACATGTGGCTTTGTGCATGGGTCTTGGTGGTTGTGCCTATTTTTGGGTCTAGAGGAGTCTATATATATGATGTTGCTCCTATGGGAGAGATATAATAGAAGTTTAAGTCTTGTTGGCTTTGTCTCTCATTTCCTGAAAGAAATTGCATTGCAAGTGTATTGTAATCTTTGAAGATAATACCTTGTGCAGGTTTTTAATGCTGGGGTTTTTTACCGAAAGGTTTTCCCCAGGGTATATCATTGTGTCATTCTCTATTTTTCTGTATGTATGGTATGTGGTTGCAATATCTTTGTTAAAGTAGTTAACAAATATGAAATTGTAAGGATTTATAAGAATTTGCACAATACTCTCCTATAGAGATTAGCGTAGGAAGCTGTTTCCACACCTGAGTTTCCTTACAATAAAAATGGTAGCTATTCTTAGGACACTGGATTAGATCAAGCTAGGAAGTGACTACGGTAAGTATACCTTGGCTTGGTTTTGAAAAAACTTGGTTTTGCTTTCAGGGTATTGTCTTAACAAACAGTCCTCACAAGAGACAAAGAAATCTTGTGGGAAATAGGCAAATGATCTCTCTTGGCAAAGAACTTTGTAATTCTAATTTTGTGTATGTTCAATAGATGTTTTCACTAGGTCTGATAACTTTCGAGAACACATACAAGCAATTCCTACCTATAAGATAGGCTAGTATCACAACCTTTTCCCACAGCTTGATATCCCCAAAAGGGAATACATATAGTGAGTAATCTTTAGGTGACCTGGGAAACCACTTGGGTCGGTCCTTGCATAAAGATTATGATACTTTTGGGAATAGATTGAGTAGGCTTCTGATTAATGGCTTCTAGTAAGGTTTGTGGCATCCCCCCAATTAGTTTGTACACACGTGACTCACTTAAGAGCCTAGTTGACCATGCTGAAATCATAGGGATATTCACCTACCTCGGGCTACCATCAACACACCTCTCCTAAGCTTGCGAGGATAAGGTGAGAGTTTTCTTAGCACCTTATTTATATACCGGTCGGGGAATTACTGGTTTGAGGTCATTCTCTAGAGAGGAAGTGCTTCTCTCTAGATAGGCCTCACTATAAGTGTTTTCAATCAAACTTGATCTTTGTCTTCACCCAAGATCTGTGAAGGCAAGGGGAGAGGATATAGATACAAGTGGATTGCTTCCATGTCGCTTACTTAAACAAGGTTTATGCAAAAAATGAAAATCTCTAAGGAAGTGTTGAAAAAAACTCCTTCAAACACACCAAGAAGTATTCATTCCAAATTGAACCTAGTTTTAGACTAAGTGTTTTCTATTCTAGAACATCAAACAATCATGTTTAGCATGCAAGGTTCTTTTTGAAAAGTAAATGGCAATGCTTGAAAAAAATAGAGATTACTTTGCAAAAACAAGGAAAGTGTTACTCCTTTTAGCATTCAAGACTTTGTTTGATCCAATTCTAAGCACCAAATGAAGTGTTCATCACATTGATTCTTTGTCACTTATGCATTCAAGATTGAGTTTTGTTGATTTTTAAGCACCAAAGTGAAGTGTGATGTTTGCCTTGTTCAATTTTAACCTTTGTTTGTTTTAAACCCAAATTGAAATGATGAAGTGTTGTTTAGCATACACTATTCTTTTTAAAGCACCAAAACAAAGTGAGTAAATTTTGTTTTAAAATATTTAACCAGCATTCCCACAAAGACTTGCAAACCTGCAATAGAGAAAACATGTTCCCGCAAAGGCCGTACCGGCATTCCCATGGACTATTAGATAGAAAGAAAAATGATAGAATAATAAATAAAGACAAAGTTTGATACCCACAAATGCATTCCTACAGTCAAAAAGCATTCCCACAAGTCAACAGTCGATCCCGCATTGCATGAATGATGACAGAAATCTTAGAAAAATGACAGGGTCATATGACTTACAAAAAGTTAACATTCAATCCTGCCAGGTCAAACAACATTCCCGTAACAGTCAAACTACGATCTTACATTGTGGGAATGAAGGTGAAAAATATAAAAAATAATAGTGAATGTCATACAGCTTATAAAAGGTACACATGCAATCCTACTTGGTCAATGCGCATTCCCATGCAAAAAAGGGTACAGTCAGTCACTGGTGAAGTCAGGACAAAGAACAAAAAAAGATGGGAAAAAGAAGTTTTTTGTTGCGGGAATGCATTCCCAAAGGCCGTACAAGTGTTCTCGTGGCTAAATTAGCATTCCCACATCCATCCTAACGTTCCCACAAAACTATGGATTTTTTGGATGTTGCTGCTGTGTAAAATCCGAAGGCGGGAATGTTTCCACAAATGGCTCCTCTTTGGCCCTCAACCTACAAAATGCCCAAAAAACACTTGCAACACACTCAAACAACAAAAAACCTTAGTATTTGGGTTAGTTTTGCAAAGAAAAATGAGAAAGATGAAGAGAAATGACCCTTGAAGTGGGTCCCACTGGGCATGGCAAAATATAAGTGTCTAAAATGCAATGTCTAAGAATACCAAGAAAGATAAATATTCAACAAAATAAAGAAGATAAACACTTATGATAAGACCCACAAAATGAAGACAAAACCCAAAAGGAAATGCAAACCTCAAAACCTCAAAGTCTCCAAATGTGGAAGATTTGTCCAATAGATTGGATGTGTGCTCATGAACTATGCTTCAAGCTTCAAGAGAGAAATGGGCATAATAACTTTTCTTCAATGGTGGATGAAAATGGAGGAGAGCTTCTCTTTTATAGAAAGAGGTATGAAATGGACGATCAAGATTAAGAGGCAAAAGGGAATGAGAAACAGTGGAGATGCATCCAAGAGAGAGCACATGGATTGCGCTCTCTCTTGGATGCATCTCCACCATTGCTCATTCCCTTTTGCATCTTAATCTTGACCATCCATTTCATACCTCTTTCTATAAAAGAGAAGCTTTCCTCCTTCATTTTCATCCACCATTGAAGAAAAGTTATTATGCCCATTTCTCTCTTGAAGCTTGAAGCATAGTTCATGAGCACACATTCAATCTATTGGACAAATCTTCCACATTTGAAGACTTTGAGGTTTTGAGGTTTGCATTTCCTTTTGGGTTTTGTCTTCATTTAGTGGGTCTTATCATAAGTTTTTATCTTCTTTGTTTTGTTGAATATTTAGCTTGCTTGGTATTCTTAGACATTACATTTTAGGTTCCTGGGACATGTTTAACTTCTTAGACATTACAATAGTAATACAGTTGTTTGTATCAGTAACTATTCCTAACATGTCCCAGGAAGAGTTCAATATGTGATTCGTAGTATGGTTGTAATGCAGCCTTGGGCATTTATATTTATATTGTAGACATGTGTATGATGGACACAAAGTCAGTTGTCCAGTACAGGTTGAGTTATGATGTTTCCAGTTGACAATTATAGTTTCCTGAGTTTATTAGATGGAGACCACGTTATTTTTGTTGTAGTAGTTGCGCCTATCATTTGGATATGTGTGCTTAGATTTTTGTTTGGAGAAGAATTAAGAATGTTTGGTTAAGAGTGCATGACATAATTCAGCATGACAAGAAAGTATCAATTAATTTGGTGGAGCCAATAGTGTGAAGTGATGCATCTACTCACATGGAGTTGGGTGGTCCTAATTAATTTTGTGTGCTTAGTATAGTCATTGGAGATGTTTTTGGAGAGTCATATTGTTTCTCTAATATGATTTCAAGGAAGTTCTAATAGGCCGACTTGATTATATCATTTGGAGAAAGATACTTATAGTCGGTCAAGTTGTGATCGCTAAGCATGGTATATATTTGATAGAAGAGAGTAGAGAAAAAGGTGTGAAGTATTGAGCCATCAGTAGAAGGTCTATGTGTCTAATAATTTAAGGTGTATTCTATTCATTGGAACTGATCCAAATAGTAGGTCTAACTCATAGTTCACCAAGAACCAGATATAGTGTGTATCTGTTAAAAAGGTTGCAGCCTTCACCCCTTTGAGAAGTGTGTCCTCACCCCTAACTAGGTTAAGTATAAAAGACTCCTAATAGGGTCCAACCTTTGACCAAGTCATTGTACTTAATGCATTGTAAATATCAACTCCTAACAGGGTTGTAAGATCTTCTAACAGGGATCATTATACTCTAGTGCAGTTCATAGTGGGTGCTAATTCCCACCGGGGTTTTTACCTATTTGGGTTTCCCTATAACCAAAATTGTGGTGTTGTGTTAAGTGTTCTTAAATTTTCTTTATTCTTAATGTCTTCTATACTTAATTGGATAAATAATTGAATCTTGTAGATAACTGATTCACCCCCCCCCCCCCGTCTCAATTATCTCTTGTAGATAACTGCAAAGAACATGGGATAAAGAGACAACTAAGTGCACCTAGAACCCCTCAACAAAATGGAATTGTAGAAATAAGGAATAGGATCATACTTGACACAGTGTCCACCATCATGATTGAAGGAAAGGTCACACACACCTATTGGATAGATGTGGTCAATACTATAGTCTATACTATCAATAGAATTCAATTGAGGCCAAGCCCACACAAGACACCTTATGAGCTATGGTTTGGTAATGTACCTACTATGAAATACTTTAGAGTCTTTGGAAGAAAGTGCTACATCAAGAGAGATGAAGCTATTGGCAATTTTGATTCAAGAAGTGATGAAGGAATTTTTCTTTGTTACTCTACTAAAAGAAAAGCCTATAGATGTTTTAACTTAAGATTGAAGAAGATCATTGAAAGTGCTCATGTTAAGATTCATGAAAAATTTATGATTCAAGAGATAAATCATGATTATGCACCAATGATTGAAGAAGAACCTAGACCTAGCACTAGAGAAACAATATTGAAGAAATATTTGATAGCATTGATGTATTATTCAATGACCCTAAGACTAGTGAAGAAGAATCATAGAAGTCAGATGAGAGAGTCACACCCAATGTTCCAAAATTCACATCTAGATACCATTCAAAGGAAGATATCATTGGAGATTAGAATAGAAAATTCATGACAAGATCAAAAGCAAAGAGTTCAACAGCTAATGAAGAGGTATGCTTACTTTCATAGATTGAACCCTTAACTATTGAAGATGCATGTAATGATTTAGATTCACATGACGAAATGAAAGAAGAGCTAGGTCAGATAATTAAGAATGAAACATGGGAATTGGTCCCTAGGCCTAGTGATAACAATGTGATTGGAACCAAGTGGATATTCAGAAACAAGATTAATGAAGATGGAACAGTAGTAAGAAACAAAGAAATAATATGTGCAAAGAGAATGAATTGATTATTCAGATACATTTTCCCTTCTAAGAAGATTGGAAGCCATAAAGTTGTTTCTAGCCTATGCTACATTCAAAGAATTCAAAGTATATTAGATGGATGTCAAGTCAGCATTCTTGAATGGAGAGTTGAAGGAAGAAGTTTACATAGAGTAGCTTGAAGGATTTACTTGATCAAATAGACCTGATATGGTATGCAGACTAAAGAAAGCCCTCTATGGACTTAAGCAAGCTCCTAGAGCATGGTATGAAAGACTTGATGGATACTTGACTAAGATTGGATTCAAGAAAGGAGCAACAGATTGTATCTTATTCATAAGAGAGACACCTGATGGATTACTAATTGTTTCTATTTTTGTTGATGGAATTATTTTTGGTGTTAATGACAAGCTTAGTGTAGAATTTTCTAAAGAGATACAGAGTGAATTTGAGATGAACATGATTAGACCTATCAAGTACTTTTTGGGACTGAATGTGCCAGAGACAGACAAAGGTATTTTCATTAATCAATCTAGGCATGTGAAAGAGATATTGAAGAAGTTAAAGATGGATGATTGCAATCCAGTAAGTACCCCTATGATAATAGGATGCAAGCTTTCAAAAGAAGATGATTCAACTACAGTAGACATGACCTTGTATAGGTTTATGATTGGTAAACTAATCTATCTCACTCAATCTAGACCTAATATTTCTAATGCAGTTGGTATAGTTGGAATATTTGTAGCTGAACATAAACAAAGTCATCTTATGTCAATAAAGAGGATATTCAGATATTTGAAAGGAACTTTAGACTATGGTTTATGGTATCCTAATTTAGAAAATATAGAACTTCATGTGTATACAAACTTAGATTGGGCAAGATGCATGGATGATAGAAAAAGTACCTCAAGAGGAGTAGTATTTCTTGGAGATAGGCTTGTTACTTGGAAAAGTAAGAAGAAAAATTGTATTTCTTAGTCAACAACAGAAGCAAAGTATGTAGCAGCAACATTAAATTGTTCTACTATTGTGTAGATCAAGCAGATGATAAAAGATTTTGGAATTCAGATTGGTTATCCTATTATTATTCATTGTGATGACACTAGCAATATCAATATGTCAAAGAACCCAGTGATGCATGCAAAGTCTAAACACATTGAGATAAAATATCACTTCCTAAGAGAGAAAATTGTAGAGAAAGAAGTAAAATTGGACTATGTGAGCACAAAAGATCAGCTAGCAGACATATTCACAAAGCCTTTACCAAAGGATACATTTGAGTATCTCAAGGAGAAGATAGGAATAATTCCCTTCCCTAAATCTGATTATAGTTTGAAGGAGTGCATTATTCCTCAGTGACTAATGAATGGTTGACTACTCCACTTCAAGAGTAGTACCGGTGCTTAATTTATTTGGTGCCCTTGACCATTGATGTCATAGGGAGAGTAAGTATATATAGTCATGAAAAATAATACAAAAAGAGTGATTATACACAGTTGAGGAGTATGAAGTAAGGGGGAGTATTCAGTAAGGAGATATAACAGTTCATATTCAGAGCATTTAGTAGTAGATGGATGATTCATCCTTGGGGGATTTTTGATGAGAAAATGGAGAATATTAGAAAATAAGTGTACATTTGGATTGGTGGTGTTTTTCATTCCATATGTTTCCATCAATGCCAAAGGGGGAGATTGTTGAAAATTCACTAGCAAGCCAGTACTGACTGTATGTTTGTCATTTATGACAACATATGGTAAGCAACATGTGTGGAATCCTGATGGAGAGATCCTTGAGTATATTGTTCCTAGATATGTTATCAACATGATATCATAGATGTAGAGGTTGATTCTAAGTGAAGATAGTAATACAGTTGTTTGTATCAGTAATTGTTTCTAACATGTCCCAGCAAGAGTTCAATATGTGATTTGTAGTATGATTTTAATGGAGCCTTGCATGTTTATATTTAAGTTATAGACATGTGTATGATGCTCTATTCATGGACACAAAGTCAGTTGTGCAGCACAGGTTGAGTTATGATGTTTCTAGTTGACAGTTACAGTTTCCTAAGTTTATCAGATGGAGCCCACATTATTTTTGTTGTTGTATTAGTTGTGCCTGTCATTTGGATATAGGTTCAAGGATTTGTGTTTGGAAAAGAATTAAGAATGTTTGGTTAAGAGTGCATGACGTAATTCAGCATAAGAAGAAAGTATTAGTTAATTTGGTGGAGCCAACAGTGTGAAGCGATGCATCTTCTCATATGGACTTGCACGGTCCTAATTAATGTTGTGTGCTTAGTATAGCTATTGGAGATGTTGTTGGAGAGTCATATTGTTTCTCTAATATGATTTCAAGGAAGTTCTAATAGGCTGACTTGATTATATCATTTGGAGAAATATACTTATAGCCGGTTACGTTGTGATTGCTAGGCATGGTAGATAGTTGATAGAAGAGAGCAGAGTAGAAGGTGTGAAGTATTGAGCCATCAATAGAAGGTCTATGTGACTAATAATTTAGGGTGTATTCTATTCATTGGACCTGATCCAAATAGAAGGTCTAACTCACAATTCACCAAGAACCAAATATAGTGTGTATCTGTTAAAAAGGTTGTAGCTTTCACCCCTTTGAGCAATGTGTCCTCACCCCTAACAAGGTTAACTATAAAAGACCCCTAATACAGTTCAACCTTTGACTAGGTCACTGTAATTAATGCATTGTAAATATCAAATCCTAATAGGGTTGTAAGATCTTCTAACAGGGATCATTATACTCTAGTGCAGTTCATAGTGGGTGCTAATTCCCACCGGGGTTTTTACCTATTTGGGTTTCCCAATAACCAAAATTGTGGTGTTGTGTTAAGTGTTCTTAAATTGTCTTTATTCTTAATGTCTTCTATACTTAATAAGATAAAGAATTGAATCTTGTAGATAATTGATTCACCCCCCGCCCTCTCAATTATCTATTGTAGATAATTGTGAAGAACATGGGATAAAGAGACAGCTAAGTGCACCTAGAACCCCTCAGCAGAATGGAATTGCATAAATAAGGAATAGGATCATACTTGACACAGCGTGCACCATCATGATTGAAGGAAAGGTTGCACACACCTATTGGAGAGATGTGGTCAATACTATAGTCTATACTATCAATAGAATTCAATTGAGGCCAAGCGCATACAAGACACCTTATGAGATATGGTTTGGTAATGTACCTACTAGAAAATACTTCAAAATCTTCAGAAGAAAGTGCTACATCAAGAGGGATGAAGCTATTGGCAATTTTGATGCAATAAGTGATGAAGGTATTTTTCTTGGTTACTCTACTAAAAGCAAAGCCTATAGATGTTTTAACTTAAGATTGAAGAAGATCGTTGAAAGTGCTCATGTTAAGATTGATGAAAAGTTTATGATTTAAGAGATATATCATGATTATACACCTATGATTAAAGAAGAACCTAGACCTACCATTAGAGAAATAATTGTTGATTAAATATTTGAGAGCATTGATGTATTATTCAATGACCCTAAGACTAGTGAAGAAGAATCACAGAAGTCAGATGAGAGAGTCACACCCAATGTTCCAAAATTCACATCTAGATACCATTCAAAGGAAGATATCATTAAAGATCAGAATAGAAAAGTCATGACAAGATCAAAAAAAAATATTTCAATAGCTAATGAAGCGGTATGCTTACTTTCACAGATTGAACCCTTAACTATTGAAGATGCATGTAATGATTCAAATTGGCATGAAGCAATGAAAGAAGAGCTAGATCAGATAATTAAGAATGACACATGGGAATTGGTCCCTAGGCCTAGTGATAAGAATGTGATTGGAACCAAGTGGATATTCAAAAACAAGATTAATGAAGATGGAACAGTAGTAAGAAACAAAGAAAGAATATGTGCAAAGAGAAGGAATTAATTATTCAGATACATTTACCCCTGTAAGAAGATTGGAATCCATAAAGTTGTTTCTAGCCTATGCTACATTCAAAGACTTCAAAGTATATCAGATGGATGTCAAGTCAGAATTCTTGAATGGAGAGTTGAAGGAAGAAGTTTACATAGAGCAGCCTAAAGGATTTACTTTATCAGACAGACCTGATATAGTATGCAAACTAAAGAAAGCCCTCTATGAACTTAAGCAAGCTCCTAGAGCATGGTATAAAAGACTTGATGGTTACTTGACTAAGATTGGATTCAAGAAAGGAGCAGCAAAGTGTAACTTATTCATAAGAGAGACACCTAATGGATTACTAATTGTTTCTATTTTTGTTGATGACATTATTTTTGGTGTTAATGACAAGCTTAGTGTAGAATTTGCTAAAGAGATGCAGAGCCAATTTGAGATGAGCATGATTGGACCTATCAAGTACTTTTTGGGACTGAATGTGCATGAGACAGACAAAGGTATTTTCATTAATCAACCTAAGTATGTGAAAGAGATATTGAAGAAGTTAAAGATGGATGATTGTAAGCTGGTAAGTACCTGTATGATAACATGATGCAAGATTTCAAAAGAAGATGATCGAACTACACTAGACATGACCTTGTATAGGTCTATGATTGGTAAACTAATCTATCTCACTCAATCTAGACCTAATATTTATAATGCATTTGGTATAGTTGGAATATTTGCAGCACAAAATATTAGCTAGCAGACATATTCAAAAATCCTTTACCGAAGGATACATTTGAGTATCTCAGGGAGAAGCTAGGAGTAATTCCCTTCCCTAAATCTGATTAGAGTTTGTAGGAGTGCATCATTCCTCAATGACTGATGAATGATTAACTACTCCACTTCAGGAGTAGTACTTGTGCTTAATTTATTTGGCACCCTTCACTATTTATGTCAAAGGGGGAGTAAGTATATATATAGTCATGAAAAACAATACAAAAAGAGTGATTATATATAGTTGATGAGTATGAAGTAAGGGGGAGTATTCAGTAAGGAGATATAGTAGCTGATATTCAAAGCATTTAGTAGTAGATGGAGGATTCATCCTTGGGGGATTTTTGTTGAGGAAATGGAGAATATTAGAAAATAAGTGTACATTTGGATTGGTGGTGTTTTTCATTCCATATGTTGCCATCAATGTCAAAGGGGAAGATTGTTGGAAATTCACCAGCAAGCTAATACTGACTGTATGTTTGTCATTTATGACAACATATGGTAAGAAACATGTGTGGAAGCCTAATGGAGATAGCCTTGAGTATATTGTTCCTAGATATGTTATCAACATGATATCATAGATGCAGAGGTAGATTCTAAGTGAAGACAGTAATACAGTTGTTTGTATTAGTAAGTGTTCCTGACAGGTCCCAGGAAGAGTTTAGTATGTGATTTTTTGTATGGTTGTAATGGAGCCTTGCACATTTATATTTATGTTGTAGACATGTGTATGATGCTATGTTCATAGATGTAGAGTCAGTTGTGCAGTACTAGTTGACTTATGATGTTTCCAGTTGACAGTTATAGTTTCCTCAGTTTGTCAGATGGAGTTGACATTATTTTTGTTGTTGTAGTAGTTGCGCCTATCATTTGGATATGTGTGCTTGCATTAGTGTTTTAAGAATTTAGAATGTTTGGTTAAGATTGCATGGCGTAATTCAGCATGAGAAGAAATTATTAGCTAATTTGTTCGAGTAGACAGTGTGAAGGGACGTGTCTACTCATATGGAGTTGTGCGGTCCTAATGAATGTTGTGTGCTTAGTATAGCCATTGGAGATGTTGTTGGAGAGTCATATTGTTTCTCTAATATTATTTCAAGGAAGTTCTAATAGGCTAACTTGATTATATCATTTGGAGAAAGATACTTATAGCCGATCAAGTTGTGATTGCTAAGCATGGCAGATAGTTGATAGAAGAGAGAAGACCAGAAGGTGCGAAGTATTGAGCCATCAGTAGAAGGTCTATGTGACTAAGAAGAAGGTGTATTCTATTCATTGGAGCTGATCCAGAAAGCAAGTCTAACTTGTAGTTCACCAAGAACCAGATATAGTGTGTATCTGTTAAAAAGGTTGCAGCCTTCACCCCTTTGAGTAGTGTGCTCCTGGACAGTGTGTCCTCACCTCTAACAGGATGAATTATAAAATACTCCTAACAAGGTCCAACCTTTGACCAATTCACTATCCTTAATGTATTGTAAAGATCAACTCCTAATAGGGTTGTAAGATCTTCTAAAAGGGCTCATTATACTCTAGTGCAGTTCATAGTGGGTGGTAGTTCCCACTGGGGTTTTTACCTATTTGGGTTTCCCCGTAACCAAAATTGTGGTGTTGTGTTAAGTGTTCTTAGATTTTGATTATTCTTAATGTTCTTCTATACTTAATTGGATAAAGAATGAATCTTGTAGATAACTGATTCATGGCCCCCCCTCTCTCAGTTATCTCTTGGGACTATTCCTAACAGCCTCTGGACACTTTGATGAAATAACCAATTTTTCCTTGGGTCTTTCTATAATGTCCCAAACATCATTTTTTAATATAGATTGATATTCCTCAATTGTGGAATCTTTCTAGACTTGATATTTTAAGGCTTCTTCAACATCTGAGGGTTCTGATTGAGTGGGATCATTTATATGAGTGACATAACATGAGTGACTTCTTGTTTTCTTATTTTCTCTAAAGATTTCATCAGGAGCCACATTATTTTCTTCAATCATTTTTCTTTCCCATAATGGTCTTTTCTTGTTGAGTGGATTTGATTCATACTTAGGATTAGGGGTTGTGGGTTCATTATCTTATGCACAACTCTCCCTCTCAATCATATAACTTTCATCTAACTCTCGGATGAGGTCATCATTTGATTCTTCTATATTTTTAGAATGTTTATATGCAACATATTCTTCAAACTTAACATCTCTACTAATTTTAATTGTGCTTGACCTTGGTATGTATACTTTGTAAGCTTTGGAAGATTCACTATAGCTGACAAATATGTCTTTCTTTCCTGAGGGCTCTAGTTTATTCCTTTCTCCTTTAGCCATATGAATGTATATAGGGCACCCAAATATTCTTAGGTGATTTAGATCAAGTTTGAATATTCCTAAGAAGACTTTTTTAGGTTTTAATATATTTTCTAGAAATGAATGATGACATCTATTTTGAATGTATATTGCAGTATTCAAGGCTTCAACCCAGAATGTTATGTGGATATTTTGGTCATGCGTCATAGCCTTAGCTACTTCAATAATAGTTCTACTCTTTCTTTCAGCTACACCATTCTGTTGAGGATTATATGGTACTATGTACTCCCTCTTAATCCCAATACATATGAAAAATTATTTGAATTTTTCAGAAGTATATTCTCCTCCATTATCAAATCTTAGGATTTTAGTTTTCTTCCCTATTTGATTTTTAACTAAGGCTTTAAACTCTTTGAATTTAGATAGAACTTCATTTGATTCTTTTAGTTTTAGGAAGTAGATCCAAGTTTTCCTAGACTAATCATTGACAAAGATGATATAATACAAGTATCCTCTTAAGGAAGGTACCAACATAGATCCACATAAGTTAGTATGAATGAGTTCAAGTACAATCTTAGATTTATGTTCACTATGAGGAAAATATTTCTTGGAGTTATTTCATAATCCATGACCTTTGCATGTTCCTTCATGTTCATATTTTAGGGTAGGTATGCCTTTCACAAAGTTCCTCTATGGAAGGTAGAGCTTAGAAATGTAAGTGACCTAGTCTTTTGTGCCAGATCTCATTTTTTCTTTATGACTTAATGATTTGTGGATAAATTTTGAGAGTTGGATAATTTATATAGACTTCTATCTTTGAATCCAATAGAGATTGCATTTTTAATGTTTGAATTTTTAGGCCAAGATAGAAACTTATCTTCTTGGAAGGTAATGTGATACCCTTGATCTGCTAGAATTGAAATAGAGACTAGATTTCTCTTGATACATGGTACATATAGAATATATTTTTATTTTAAGGTAATTCTAATTTTTAGTTGGAATGAAAAGGTCCCAATTCCTTTTGTAGGGTAAGTGGATTTATCCCCTACTGTGATTTCTTCAGTAGAGTATCCTTTAAAGGTTTCAAATTGGTCTATAATAGTTATGTGTCTAGATGCTCCTATTGGAGCTGATGATTAAACAAACCACAACTCCCAAGAACAACTCCATGCAAACACATGTCATAGAAAGAGAGAGAAGCAAGAAGCTAGAGAGGCCTGAACACATGGATCCATGAAAGCAGAGACATTCTTGATGCGCAAAAACAAAAGTTTCAATTCAATAAAAAAAAAATTCAATTACAAAGTAATCAAGACAAGAGGGGATCAATCCTTATAAAAGGATATCAAAAACCCTAAAAGGGTGAACAAACCTAGGTTGCATGATAATAATTAATAAAATAATTAATTATTATATTCTTAAAGTTTAGCTTAAGTAGAAAGAGATAATAAGTTCAACTAAGTAATTAAATCAATATGATTTAATTAATAAGCAAACACTAAATATTACTCTAACATCCCCCCTTAAGATAAACTTTGGGAGAAGCTAAAAACTTAGAAAGAACTACTGAAAGCAAATGGGTCCTGGCAACAAAAGGTCTGATCGAGTACCCAAGTACAAAAGAGAGTCTCTATAGAAAGTGGAGAAATAGAGAAAACCACATGGGAAAAAATATACTCCAAATAGAGATAAAGACTAATCTAACGGATTGAAGAAGCCTCGAAAACTAGGAATTTTCTAAAAAATAGGAACAAGGATTAACATGTAGAACATCACTGAAGCAAGAAGCTACAAACTCTATCAAGAAGTAACTATTGATCTGAAGATCCTCCACTAAAATATGACCATGTAGAGAAGACTGTAATCTGCATGAGTGCCCTCAAATGACACTACTCAAATCAGGAGGAAAACAAAGACAAACAACTAAAGTCAAAGATACAAAATATTGTAATATGCATGAGTGCCCTCAAATGACACTACTCAAATCAGGAGGAAAACAAAGGCAAATACCTCAACTTGAAAATACAGATGGCATAAAAACACAAAAATTCTAAAGAGTTGATCAATCAAAGTTGGAAGAGTGCATCCAAAAATAGGAAAGAAAAGAGTATCCATATGGTAAATGATCCATCTCACTAGAATGCATAGGTACCCAGCCACTGCATCCACCTAGTACATAGAATCAAATACTGAATACATAGCTCACACTATTGAACCAAGGAGGTAGTAGAACCAATAGTAGAAACCACCCCATAATGTTGATAAGGGAATAATGATAGGTACACTAAAAGATCATTCAATATGAACTACATGATGAAAAAAAATCTGAAACATAGAAGGTACAAAGAGAGTACAAACATATATAGAGATACTTGAGGCCAATGTCATTGGAGGAACACTCACATAAAAAAAAATAGATGGAAAACAAAGGAAAACATCAAACCCCCTGGCACTTTATAATGGAGTGCAAGTACATAGAACACGAACATGTGCAAGATCCCATACATGTAATAGAATGACATTTTATCTCAGTGCTTGTGCATAAAAGAATGCTAAAAAAGTGAAGTATACAGTGCTCAAAGAAGGGCTAAGGCTTCTGAAACAAAAGAACATCCAAAGAGGATTCATCCCTCAAAGAGAAGAGATCCCAAGACCTATAACATCTAAGATATCAACCAGATTGCAATAATGCAAGAAACTGAATAAATATACCTAGAGATTGAAAGGTCTTAGAACAAGTTTTCCAACAATATATCATTTTCCCAAAATAGAGTCGAGATGCGCAAGATAGAGCTCCCAGAGTGAAAAAGTGATCATTTGTCTTTGATAGTAAAAAAACATCATGAAAAAAGAAAAATCAGAAATTCAAACCTTTAGATCTGGTTAGAGCTCAGAACAAGCTTTTTGACAATATCTTGTTTGCCTGATTTGGACACTGTATGCTCAAGTTATGAGCAAAAAACCATATGTATTCTAAAAGGCCCAAAAATAGTGTAGAAGAGTGCTGATGCATGCTGACGTCAGCATATGAGGGGCTTAAAATTGACGGTCGTATGGTCGTCATGGCCAAAATCTGCAAGGAGGCTAAAAAACTAGGCTCCTGGTCACCATACGACCAGGGCCTGAGGATGTAGCTGCTAGGGGTTAAATTTGACAGCCAAATGGTTGTCGTTGCCAAAAAAAAAATTAAAATCATTGTACTTGCATCAGGATGCGTGTTAGGGTCGTACGACCCTGGTACACAAAAAATAATTGCCTCAAAATGCAAGGACGTCCAAATCAGACATGCCTTATATGGATCTAGGGGTTCTTAGCTGCTAAAAGCTCAACAGTGATGTCCGTTTGAGCCAAAAATGCTCCAAAATAATAGTGACTGCCTCAGGATCCATGTCGGTGTCGGTTGCAAAAAAATTTGCCACAGATTCCAACTTTGTCCAAATTGGACAAATTTTATATGGATCTAGGGGTTCTTGGATGCTTTGAATGCAACCACGAGGTCCTTTTGAACACAAGATGAATAGAAAGAGAGGTACCCCCTGAAATTCAATAGAAAACCCTCTGAAACACAAATCTGATGAACACAGCTAAATCTCTTAGGAAGAGGACAGTGGAAAATAGATTTGAAGCTCTGATACAATATTGGAGTTGATGAGTAAACAACCCACGGCTCCCAATAACAACTTCATGCAAACACTTGTCATAGAGAGAGAGGGAAGCAAGAAGCTAGAGAGGCCTGAATGCATGGAGCCATGAAAGAGGAGATATTCTTGATGTGTAAAAACAAAAGTTGCAATTCAATAAAATGAATATTTTTCAATTACAAAGTTATCAAAACAACAAGACATCAATCCTTATAAAAGGAGATTTGAAACCTTAAAAGGGTGAACAAACCTAGGTTGCATGATAATAATTAATAAAATAATTAATTATTATATGCCTAATGTTTAGCTTAAGTAGAAAGAGATATTAAGTGACTTAGTAATTAAATCAATATGACTTAATTAATAAGAAAACACTTTATTACTCTAACAGCTCCACTATCAATTATCCATGCATTCTTATTGGAGTTTAGCTCACGTTATAAGAAAGGAAGAATAGTGATTTTTCAAGTTCCTTGACTTCAGAGATGTTGACAAGGGCTTTCTTTCTTTCTGGACAATACATGTGTGTATGTCCAAATTTGTCACATTTGTAACATTGAACTTTTGACAAATCTCTTTTCTTATAGTTTTGATTTTTCTTCCCTCTTTTCTTAAAGTGTCTCTTCCTTTTATTGTTTGAGTTCACATGTAAAGCTTGAACTTCCTCTTCTTTCTTAGGTATGATTCCTCTTGTAATCAATTGTGACTCCTCTTTGATCAAATTTTGTTAGAGTAGAATGAGCACTAATCCATTGAATGAAGGATTCCCATGTAATTGGTAGCCCTTTAAGAGCTACCAATGATAATTCTTCATCATTTACAATATTTTCGAGAGTAGAAAGTTGGTCTCTTAATCCTGATATCCTCAAAAAATATGATGTGACAGTTTCTCCTTTGTCCATCTTGATGTGAAAGAGTTGTGTTTTTAGAGTAAGCAATCTACTTGTGTTATTGATTTCATATGATTTTTGAATAGTCATAAACATCTCATATGCATTTGAATATTTTTCTATATATAGAAGAATGTGATATTTTACAAAATCAATTATAAACTTCATAGCCTTATTGTTATGTCTTTTCCATACTATTTTATCAAGTTCATTTTCATGCATAGTTTTGTTATCTTCCACATATTGTTCTAATTCAAGCTCTCTAAGAATGATCATGATTTGTATTCTCCAGGATACGAAGTTTGATTCTCCATCAAGTCTGTATTATAGCTTGAATCCATTCACCATAATTTCTCTTATGAGTAGATTGAGTAATTCCAAAACTTGTGAAGGTGTTTTCACAATTTTTTTTAACCTATATCTACCAACTTGGATCCGATACCATGTTAAGGAAGGTGGGATCTAAGATTAAGAACAATTATATATTTATTTTGACCTTGAATATGGTGTATTTTAATCTTTCCAAAAATAAGAAAATTTTGGATGAGTAACTATCAAATGTAGAAGTGGAATTCATGCCATTGTAATTGATTCCATTCTCCATCGATACTTCTGTAATATATATCATATTGAATAGTCATGTCTACTTAAGGACATGACCCTTACGTGGTATGACTCACAAAGGGTCATGGCCTTACATGGACATGACTTTAACTAATTATATGTTAGTGACCTAATATAAGTCACTATATTCTAAAGAACGTCGATCAACTATTATACAATGTCGATCATACATGATAGTTTCGACTGCGACAACATGCATAATATAATATGCAATTTCTGGTGTAAACTATCGATAGGAGTATACAATGGTCATCAAGCCTGAGCATGATTTGGCAACACCGATACTCATGTAGCGTTCATCACATATATACCAACATTAACATACAGTTCTCAAACCCGATCACTGGGTGAGAGTACGATGGCAGATAAGAATAAATTACTCATAAACTGATATATATATACATAGATATAGATATATATACATATATATATATGTATGCAAGTATATATATATACATATATATATATATATATGTGTGTGTATATCTATGTATACATATACATATATATATATATATCTATATATATATATATACATATAGATATATATATATATATACATACATATATATATATATATATATATATATATATATATATATATATATATATATATATATACATACATATATATATATGCATATATATATATATATATATATATAT
>BSBK01010188.1:0-170000 GCA_027943335.1 Chamaecyparis obtusa | reverse complement strand
TAATTTTAGACCTATCCACTTGCCTCTCATTTTCTCATCCCAATGAGACATTATATCATCCTTCTTTTGCTTATTCAAAACCTGATTATTGGTAAGTTCAATGACAACAATATCAATCTCAATTAGAAGTTGTTCTACATTCATCTTCTTATCCTGAAAATTCTTTGGGTTGTGTTCCTTCCATAGATCCCATAGGACTATGGAAGGTGTAGCTATCCATAAAGAGCTATAAATACCATCCTTTCAAAGGAGGGGCCAAGCATGTAGCATATCTGTTATAGGTCTTGGAAATGCTAATACCCACCCCAATTGTGAAGAGAGTCATTTCCAGCATTGACTCAAATATTGACAATGCAAAAAAAGGGTGGTCAACAGATTCTTCCGCATTTTCACATAAAGGACATCTACTTGGGCCTTGGAATCCAATTTTCTTAAATCTTTGTGAGGTAAGGACCTTCTTGTTTAAAACTAACTAGGGAAAAAATCCTACCTTAGGCAGACAAGCTTTATTCCAACATAAAGTTGTAGGGAGGGAGTCCTTTGTGCTCATCTAAAGACACCTGAGGAATTTACACCCCTTCTTTGAGTTATATTCGCCGCTCTTTCTTTCATCCCACATCAATTTATCCTTGCCAAAATTGAAGTTACTTTCGTATTTGATAGATTTCTTATTAGATCTTCTGCTTCCTTAGGTGGGAGGTTTATGTCCTTAAAATCCTTCCATTTCCAACCTTTTCCTCCATCCTCAAAGTTCACATAATCTATGACTCTTTTTCCCCATCTAGTTTTCAAGTGTCAAGCTTAATTGGGCTAGTTTACCATCCTTTTCCAAAGCACCATATTGTCCCCGAGAGTCTTCCTAGAAGAGAGCTTCTTCCCCATCCCTAGGTTCCATGTTAGTCTATCCTAGATGGAGAATCTACAATCCATCATGAAGTTCCAAATTCTCGATCCTCTAGGCGGTGATTTCTCACTAAATATGTTGATCAAATTAGTATTTCTCAGATATTTCTTCATTAGGATCTTTTCCCACTTGAGGTGTGGATTCCTGTACATTCTCCATCCTAGTTTAGCTCCTAAAGCTTTACCTTGGGTTTTGATGTTCCTAATACCTACACCTCCCTCATCTTTTGGTTTGCATACCTTGTCCCAAACTAACAGAGAATTTTTTTTTCTTTTCCCTTGTTCCTTGCCAAAAGAAAGTCCTAAGGAGTCTATTGATTTCTTCCCTATTTTTCTAGGGAGATCAATACAAGATAATTGATAAATAGGTTGTGTTGAAAGGACAAGTTACATCGACATTTCTCTACCTGCAGAAGAGAGCCATTTTCCTTTCCAGAAATCCAATTTTCTTTTGATCTTTTATGTTATTTGATCCCATAATTTTGTCAAACATGCCCCTTTGTCTAAAGGGAGACCCAGGTATTTACAAGGTAAACTCCCTTTATTGAAATTCATAATTTGGTAAATATTCTGCTCCAGATTAGGATGGGTATTAAAGAAAAAGATTTCTAACTTCTTGGGGTTAATCTCTTGACCTGATGCACTGGTATATTGACTTAATATTGTTTTATATGCTTTTCTCCTCCTCTATGGTACTTTGTCCATAAAGCATAGTGCCATCAACAAATTGTTAGCGGGTTGTCGGATCCAAGTCACTAGTGATCCTTATTCCTTTTATAGTCTTCTCATATCTGGCATTGTTTATCGATCTTCCTAATGCTTCTACCATTAAGATGAAAAGAAAAGGGGATATCGGATCTCGCTGTCTAAGTCCCCTTCTTATTCCAAAAGAGCCTTTGGGAGATCCATTTACCAATATGGGTAACTTAGGGGAGGATAAGCATTCAAAGATCATATTTACCCATTGTTTTGGGAACCCAAAGGCTTCGAGGGATTTCCTCAAAAATCCCCAATCCACTCTATCATATGCTTTTTTAATATCTATTGTAATTAACATACTAGGCTCTTTGTTGTTTTGAATGGTATGAATGGCCTCTTGGGCGATAATTACTCCATCGAAGCTAGATCTACCTTGTATAAACCTTGTTTGCTCCATGCTAATTAGGTTTGGGAGAATTTCCTAGATTCTCATTGCCATAGTCTTAGTAAATCATTTTAAAAAAAAGTATATTATTGTTATACACTTGATTCTTTACACTTTTTTTTAAAAATAAATTATTTTGGATTATTTTTTATGCAAGTTATGTTTTGCACATGAACAAACATTTGAATTTTAGGATGTGCCCACTTCAAAAAATCATAAAAAAAATACTCAACAAAATATTACAAAAAAATAGACAACTTCTAGCTCTCACTCTTAGTTATCTTTCCACCAAAGGATTTTTTAAAATACTAAATCTAACGATGAATTTTTTGATGACACTATGTTCTATTTTTCTTAAAAAATCAAGAACAATTTTCTATATGCATAGGAGTTGACCCTCTTAATCTTATCTATTTTATATAAAAAAATTAGTAGTTTAGAAACTAGATTTAGAGTAGTTACAATTATTGTTCTTTTCACATCTTCTAATTTTGAATGCATGACTCTCAAATTTATCTTCCAAGTTCAATTTTACCTCATTTGAAAAATAAAGTGGCCACTTATACCCCCTATTTTGCACACCATCTTGGTGCACTTACCCAAGTGATCCATGGGAGAGGAAGAGAAGGAAAGAGTAGAAAGGCTAGCAAGTTGTGTCATGCTAGTTATACTCATCCAAGAGAGAGAGAGAGTGTTGATGGTCTAGTAAGCTACGAGATGCTAGTTGATTCTACCTTGAAAAAACTATGCACAAAGAAGCTTATAAAATTTTGTGCATCATGTGGCTTACAAAATCTTTGCGCATAGGGTGGCTTACAATTTATTTTTCATGGGAAAACTTACAAAAGCTTTTCACACAAGATAGATTACGAAAGCTTTACAACTCTAAATGAATATAGATTATCCTACCAATTTTTTTAATTTTTCTATCATATAATTTTAAACAATCATCATAAAACAAAAAATATATTAAATTTATTAAAAAATTAAATCTTCCCCATATCTCGCTCTCTTCCTCCTCCCTCCCTTATGTAACATTTTTTGAACCAATGAAAAGCCACAAGACAACTCAACTAAAACCAGAAACAAAAGGAAAATAAAGAGGATAAGGATAAAAGATAAAAAGTAATCCATTTCCACCCAAAAACATTGAATAATTTACATTTTATAGCCAAATATACGTTTGTCAGATTCAGTTAAGAACATGTATCCATTCTTCTCAATTTTAACTCTATAGGTTCTTTCTTTTTTGAAGGGCGTGCAACTTGCAAGCCACTGACATAATCTAGGAAAAGAAAACTATTTAGAAACCATAAAAACCAGAACAAAGATAAATGTACCATCATCTGTACCTTAGCAATGCTCGCGTGTCAGGGACCCACTCAACTTTGGGATCCTTGTCATCCTTATCCAATTTCTTACTTGAATTAGATATGCATATTGTGGAATTTTAACAGTTATTAAGAAATCTACACAAGTAAAATGACGTTATCTTGCACATTAAATAATAACATCCTTTTGGATGCCTTCCATAATGCCGGAGAAAAAAGAGTTTTTGAGTGCTGGTTAGCAAGGCAGTAAAGGTTTTTGGAGTACAGATCCCTAGTCCACAAACATTTTGGACAAAATAGATTACAGTATTCTTCCTTTTTTCCCTTATTAAGATACTTTCCTCTGGATGGATTCTGAATGATAGATCTTAGATCTATGTTTAGATCTGATATCAACAAAGAGAGTTCTTACAAACCTTCAATTTACAGAGATCTTCAATCTACAGTGAAATCAATAGTAAAGAATATATTGTGAGTTTACTGTTTAATAGTCAAAAGAATGAGTTCAACAGATTGTGTTTGAAATCTTTTTTGAAATGAACTGTGAAATTTTTTATATTGGTATTTTGGATCATATTCAAATGATTCATTATCAGAAAGAGTAGTGGCTTTGGTCTGATTTAGTGTCTTTCTAAATAACAATTCGCCACTTCTGCTTTTCTGTAACTTGAGTCCAATCCATTCAGAGTAAAAAGTCCTTAAATACTACATAGCCTGAGGAAGATTAATGCCATCTGTAGTTTCTAATATTTTTTTTCTTTTTTTCTGTAATTTAGTGGCATGTCACTTGATTGCTAGATATGTTTCATCAATATTTTTGAATTCCCTTTTCTTGTATTTTACTTTCCCATGAAAAATTATGGAGCTTACTTCTGATGAAGGATGATCCAAATAAACAAACAATTAAAACCAGAAACTGCAAAACTAGAAACTGAACTGTGAAACCCTTATGTCTACAATACAAAACGCCTTTCACCCTTAAACAGTCTAGAATAATGTAATGATTTTATAATTAATGTTCTGACTATTCACTACATACATGTCATACTGGTTTAACAAATTCTATTGTAAAAGCCCCACAAAAGTTAATCATTTCCCAAGCAAGAAATTATGAGAGGCTAAAGTTTAAGCAGAGACCGAGACAGAGGTTCTGCATGTATTTTCAGCCTAGGCTAAGATGTCTTAGTAATGTTAGTCGAAACCAACACAAAAAACACCCACAAAGTTAATGGGTTTTTTCTTACTCCAATCAATTTAGTAATCCACCAACACCCACATCAAATAACGGAGAAAAAAAACACTACATTTTTATTACTCTCCTCTAAACAAAATCCTGCAAAAAAACTATTGTACACACACATATTCACAAGCCCACTTTTGTAGGTCCAAAACCATTTTGGGGCCTGATTTCATTCTCAAACTTGCACCATCTGAGAAAATGTACAGAAAAAGAAGAAGAAACAGAAACAGAAACTGCAAGCAAGTTTCTCCCATCAAGCATTTTCCACATTACTGTCACTCACAGAAGAAGAAGAAAGTTGTGTGCCCAGAAAAGTGGGTTTGTGCTGCCCAGGCATAATGACAAGCACTTTCTCATTCTGCTCCTCATCATGGCAGCATATGACCTCAGGCTTAACAGGGCCAGGGGTTTCATGCTAGTTAGTTTCTCTCTGGTTTAGGGAGACAGAGACCATTCTGAACCAAGTGCAAACCAGAATGAGCGAGGCCAAACCAATGAGGGCCAGCATAGCAGCCACTCCAATAAAGAGATAAAGAGCAGGAGAACGCCATCCCAAATGGGAGCCATTATTATTATATGGGGTTGCAGGTGAAATCATGTATTTCATCCTTCTCAATTCATTCATTCATTCGCCACTCCAGCAGATCAGCAAACACTGCAATGAATGAACCACCGCCAATGCTCAATATAGCAAACTAATTTTGTGGGCTTATCTTACAATTCCATTTTTTTTCCCCTGCTTTCTTTCCCACTCCAGCCGAGCTTATCGTGCAGGGCGGACAGGGAAATGAGAAGAGCACAGGTGTACTTATTTAACAAGAAGTGTGCGTTTCAATTGCAATGTATGGATCAGATTTCATCTTTAATTTAAATTACAGATCCAAAAGCACCTGCCACACTACAGGATTCAAGTGATAATATTTTTTTTCCTTTGTTTATTTTTATTTTATTATTACCCAAAAATCTTTCTCATCATGCTTTTATTCTCCGTGAATTTCATGCCACGTTTAACAAACTTGCAGGTGTATATTCCACACCATGACGGTTTGGTGATTTAACTTGGCTGAATTCAGAGTTGGTGGAATGTTTTTCAGTTCTAAAAATGGCACCCGTTGCCTGTTGATTTAAAGTGGCCCTTCATTTTAATTTCAATTTTTATCATTTGTGATGAAGATCGATTTTCCATGTGATTTGTGGTTTATTAAGAATGGGAGAAAAATCAAGGGAACGATGGATAAGTGGTGTTTTCTGAAAAGGAGAAATATTATAAAGTGTTTTCGATGTTTTGCGAAATATACTCCTCTACTTTGTGCCATGTTCGCCTCTGTTATGAATAGAAACACATATTTCTTAACCATGAAAAGCTGACATAAAGGTGAATGCCATTGAAACCATCCTTTGGTTACATAACTATGATTAAATTTGTATACCTATAAATGGGCCAACTATATAATATCTCACCACCATCAAAATCTTGTTACAATATTAGAGTCTAAAATTGTTAGAACAATATGGAAGAGTCATAGATTATTTACACAACCACTCATTTGGTGGATGATTTTTTTATGGCAATCAATTTATATTTAGATGATTGTATTGGTGGTTGCATATATACAAATAAATGCATATATACAAACTACTTTTCTTTTCTAATGAAATAACTTGTACAAATGAAAAAGATAAAATGAAATATGTTGAGAATGATGTATAATAGTAGAAAGCAATAAGCCACTTCAAGGGGGCAAACCTCCAAATCTCTCTAATGAAAATTCACTTCACAATAAAACAAGTGCCACGTAATGGTGAGTACTTGCCTTTAGTTATGTAATTAATTGTAGTTTAATTCAATTAGAGATAAAATTATAGTTAAATTATAATATAATTAATTTTTTTTAATTTATATGTAAAGTAATTTTTTTTATCTTTTTAGTTTTGTCATAATTATAATTTTAATCTTGAATGTCTATCTAATTTAAAATTTAATAAATTTGTTAGAATAATCAATATATTTTATTTAGTTATAAAAATATATAATTTAATCCAAAATAGAATGACATATATTAATTCTCATTAGTCTCATTAACTAATTAATTTTTCTTATAATTATTGTAAACTTTTCTTGAATATTACAATATCATGCATTAACATCAAAGAATATATATATATATATATATACACAAACACACTTTAACTTAAAATATATATATCATAAAGGAATGAATTCATAAATATATAAAGAAGTAATATAATTGTCATAATTTCATACATTTGATATTAAAATGTAAAAATAGAAAATAAATAATATATAATTTGATACTAACTATTAGTTTAGACTTTGTTAAAGATTTGGTTGGTTCATTGAACTCTTTTTGGGAGGCATAGCCTCCAAATATTTGTAGAATTTCGATGTAACTCTCTTCTTTTTTATTACCTTATATTTAATACAAAAAATAATGATAAAAATTTATAATAATAAAATGAAATAATTATAATATAAATTTTTTAATTAATTTATAAAAATTAAATTAAAATAAATTAAAATAAATTACAATAGAATATAATAGTCTGTGAAATATTTGGTAAAAACAAGTGGCCAAATGTATGTAATATGGCTTAAAAAATGGAGAACAAATTGTTCATACTTTGCATTCATGGAAGGAGAGGTGCAAACAAGTAGAGACCCTAAAGTCTAAGTTTTATTGAAGCTAAGAGACATAGATAAAGAGATGGTTACTAATTAGTAATGTCAAAAAATTAGCTAGTGTGATGCTTTACACATGCCATATGAAGTTCATTTTCAATGTTTTGTGCATGCCAAATATGGACTACACCATGCACCATATATGGTGCCCCCCATATTTTGCATGTCCCATATTAGCTTCCTTCATAAAAACTAAGCCTTAGGCTTGGATTTTCCTTGTGTATTTAACCCAAAGGACTAGATGAGTATAGGCAGAGACATGCTTTTTAAATAAGATGAAAAAATTCTCAATTTTTTTTGATACTCCCCATCAAGTTTGCACATGTTTCAATATAGACAAAAAACCACTATGATGTTAAACTTTATGTTAACTATCTAACAATATTTTTTTAAGGATTTTGATGGTGTGAAACTTTTCATCTTTATTTTCTCTTGTCAATGTGGCTATTTTTGACTTGTTCATTGAATTTTTGAAAAAATACATTTTTAGAAATTGGACTCCATTATACACACCCAGATTTTTTTAATATATTTTTTATTAGTTTTAAAAAATGTTTGGGGGAGCACACTCAAATTTTATCTTTTCAAGATGTGTCCACTTTGAAAATTAGTAAAAAAATCATATATCCTTAAAACAAAATAGCCAATGAATATGGGAAAAATTAAATGATGTTAGCTAACTTCTCACCAGAGTGATTTTGAGAATTCAAAATAAGGTTGACATTTTAGGGGGAGCACACCAAACAATATGTTTTTTTTTTTGAAAAAATAGGACCACTTTATGTGCTACCCCTTTTTGAGACCCTTAGTTTCTATCTTTTTCAAAACAAATTAGTATTTTATAAACTAGCTTTGGACCACTTCAACTCTTGTTCTTGTTTCATTTCTGAATTTTGAGTGTAACTATCTTGAATTTTTCATCAAATTTTAGATTTTTTTGTAAATTTTTAGAAAAAAGTGACATCTTAAGACCCCTTTTTGGTCTCTCATCTTGATGCACTTACCCTTATCTCATCCAAATTATTTTCATATGCTCATGAGGTGAATTGTTCCTATGTCTTGGGTCTATACATTCTCTACAAAACACATTCAATTTATCTATTTTTGGTAGACTATGAGACCTAATGCCATAGTCCTAGTAGACTATCACACCTAATGTCATAGTCCTAGTAGACTATGACACCTAATGTCATAGTCCTAGTAGACTATGACACCTAATGTCATAGTCCTAGTAGACTATGGTACCTAGAGCTCTCGTCCCTTTAAAAGAGCCCAAAAATTGAATATGTCCAAGTGTTGGTTCTTGACATTTGTAATTTGATCTCTAATATTTTTTTATGATAATTGAACATCAACCTAAATGTAAAAATACTTTGGGCATATATAAGGCAATAATTTATTTTTCACAAATTCAAATTGAAGAAGCTAAATTATAACAATTTAAGAGTTCTAATTCCTTCATTCGATAGTAGATTTGAGTACAAGGAACATCAAGCTACAACAAATTATCTTCAAGTATGCTTTCATGATAGATTATGTTATGAATTGTCATGGTATTGCATCAACACTTGTAGGAAATTTTCTAAAGAGCATTGCATTACCACAATTATCAATCAGAATGTGTAATCCTATCAATTCATTATTTTATTTATCATTTAGCCTTTTCCCTACCAAAGGTAAAGTCTCTTTTTATCATCATTTCTTTAGTGAAGGTAGAAACACCAACATGAAGTTTGACTTATAGAATTCCTTATATAAAACAACAATTTCCCTCATCTATGTGTGTAGGTTATAGATGTAATAGTCAAAAGTTTTAGACTTGTGCACAGGACACTGAGACATAAAGTTTCAAACTTTAAATAGGCGAACCACCTAGGTATATACCTATTTTTTTCTTTGATCAACACTTTCAGGTTGAATTTTTGAGGGAAATATCTATAGAGCATCCTAATCTATAGTTTGCCTCAATTGAAAGAGAGACCTCTAAGTATAAATCTTTTTATTATAAATCTTGTCAATTTTTTATCATTTTATCTAGTCATTAGACATTTACATAAAATCAAATTAAATCAAATGAATGATATTGATTTTGACCTTAGTTTATGTCTTTAGACTAGGGCTTCATTTCAATAGATTACATACTTATGCTACAATTCAAGGTATTAGAGAGGATCATCTTATTGAAAGTTATGTTTGATGTACTATAGAAACAATAGAATAAAATACAACTTCTCTTTGAAACAACAAACATTAGCATGATAATACATAAGTTAGAAATAGAAAATATACATATATAAATCACACTTTAAAAAATATTTTGAATACAAAATTGTGGAGATGATGTGAGAGATTATTAGTTGTCTCATTTATTTTTTATGGAAGGTATTAAGAATAGATGATCCTCTAATGTTTTGAGTATCTAAACTTGATAGGTTTGGCCTAACATGGGTTGGGATTAATGCAATTTTGCAAATCAATTTTAATTGAACAATATTTTTTAAGAACACTTATGTGATATGATTTAAAAAATAATTTCTTTTCTTTTCTAATTTAAATTCAAATTCAAATTATTTCTATGAAAATTGAATTGATTTCTCTTAACAAAAAAGTAAAACTATTAGTTTTTAAAAAATACAACTCTAAATGAATATAAATTATCCTACCAATTTTTTTAATTTTTCTATCATATATTTTAAACAATCATCATAAAATAAATAATATATTAAATTTATTAAAAAATAAGTCTTCCCCATATCTCCCTCTCTTCCTCCTCTCTCACTTATGTAACATTTTTTAAACCAATGAAAAGCCAAAAGACAACTCAACTAAAATAAGAAATAAAGGAAAAGGATAAGGATAAAGGATAAAAAGTAATGGATTTCCACCCAAAAACATTGAATAAATTACATTTTATAGCAAATATACGTTTGTCAGATTCAGTTAAGAACATGTAGGCTATCTATTCTTATCAATTTTAACTCTATAGGTTTTTTTTTTTAAGGGCTTGCAAGCCATGACATAATCTAGGTAAAGAAAACTATTTAGAAACCAAAAAAACAGAACAAAGATAAATGTACCATCATGTGTACCTTAGCAATGCTCGCGTGTCAGGGACCCACTGAACTTTGGGATCCTTGTCATCCTTATCCAATTTCTTTCTTGAATTAGATATGCATATTCTGGAATTTTTACAATTATTAAGAAATCTACACAAGTAAAATGACGTTATCTTGCACATTAAATAATAACATTCTTTTGGATGCCTTCCATAATCCTGGACAAAAAAGATGTTTTGAGTGCTGGTTAGCAAGGCATAAAAGGTTTTTGAAGTACAGATCCCTAGTCCACAAACATTTTGGACAAAATAGATTACAACACTTTTTATTTTTCTCTTATTAAGCCACTTTCCTCTGGATGGATTCTCAATGAGAGATCTATGTTTAGATCTGATATCATCAAAGAGAGTTCTTACAAACCTTCAATTTACAGAGATCCTCAATCTACAGTGAAATCAATAGTAAAGAATATATTGTGTGTTTACTGTTTAATAGTCAAAAGAATGAGTTCAAAAGATTGTTTCTGAAATCTTTTTTGAAATGAACTGTGAAAATTTTTATATTGGTATTTTGGATCATATTCAGATGATTCATTATCAGAAAAAGTAGTGGCTTTGGTCTGATTTAGTGTCTTTCTAGATAACAATCGCCACTTTTGCTTTACTCCAACTTGAGTCCAATCCATTCAGAGTAAAAAGTCCTTAAATACTACATACCCTGAGGAAGATTAATGCCATCTGTAGTTTCTAATATTATTAATGTTTTTTCTGTAATTTAGTGGCATGTCACTTAAGTGCTAGATATGTTTGTCATCAATACTCTCTTTCTGTCTGTTTAAAAACACAATTTTGAATTCCCTTCTCTTGTATTTTACTTTCTCATAAAAAATTATGGAGCTTACTTCTGATGAAGGATGATCCGAATAAACAAACAGTTAAATCCAGAAACTGAACTGTGAAACCCTTATGTCTACAATACAAAACGCTTTTCACCCTTAAACAGTTTAGAATAATGTAATGATTTTATAATCAATGTTCTGAATATTCACTACATACATGACATACTGCTTTAACAAATTCTATTGTAAAAGCCCCACAAAAGGTAATCATTTCCCCAGCAAGAAATTGTGAGAGGCTAAGGTCTAAGCAGAGGCCGAGACAGAGGCTCTGCATGTATTTTCAGCCTAGGCTAAAATGTCTTAGTAATGTTGGTCCAAACCAACACAAAAAGCACCCACAAAGTTAATGGGTTTTTTCTTACTCCAAACAATTTAGTAATCCGCCCACACCCACATCAAATAACAGGAAACAAACACTACATTTTTATTACTCTCCTCTAAACAAAATCCTGAAAAAAAAACTATTGTACACACATATATTCACAAGCCCACTTTTGTAGCTCCAAAACCATCTTGGCGCCTGATTTCATTCT
Source organism: Chamaecyparis obtusa (assembly GCA_027943335.1). NCBI lineage: Eukaryota > Viridiplantae > Streptophyta > Pinopsida > Cupressales > Cupressaceae > Chamaecyparis > Chamaecyparis obtusa. Next base: position 158,194 of record BSBK01010188.1, on the reverse strand, counting down.
CAAACTTGCACCACCTGAGAAAATGTACAGAAAAAGAAGAAGAAGAAACAGAAACAGAAACTGCAAGCAAGTTTCTCCCATCAAGCATTTTCCACATTATTGTCACTCACAGAAGAAGAAGAAAGTTGTGTGCCCAGAAAAGTGGGTTTGTGCTCACCAGGCATAATCACAAGCACTTTCTCATTCTGCTCCTCAGCATGGCAGCATATAACCTCAGGCTTAACAGGGCCTAGGGTTTCCTGATAGTTAGTTTCTCTCTGGTTTAGGGAGACAGAGACCATTCTGAACCAAGTGCAAACCAGAATGAGCGAGGCAAAGCCAATGAGGGCCAGCATAGCAGCCACTCCAATAAAGAGATAAAGAGCAGGAGAACGCCATCCCAAATGGGAGCCATTATTATTATATGGGGTTGCAGGTGAAATGGATTTCATCCTTCTCAAATCATTCACCAGTCCAGCAGATCAGCAAACAATGCAATGAATGAACCACCACCACTGCTGAATATAGCAAACTAATTTTGTGGGCCTATCTTACAATGCAGTTTTTTTTTCCCTGCTTTCTTTCCCACTTCAGCCGAGCTTATTCGTGCAGGGAGGACAGGGAAATGAGAAGAGCACAGGTGTACTTCTTTTGTCACGAGGAAAAGGAAGGCATGCAATTATTTAAGAGCAAGCGTGCGTTTCAATTGCAATGTATGGATCAGATTTCATCTTTAATTTAAATTACAGATCCAAAAGCACCTGCCACACTACAGGATTCAAGTGATAATCTTTTTTTTTCTTTGTTTACTTTTATTCTAATATTACCCAAAAATCTTTCTCATCATGCTTTTAAACTCCCTGAATTCCATGCCACGTTTAGCAAACTTGCAGATGTATATTCCAACCCATGACGGTTTGCTGATTTAACTTACTGAATTCTGAGTTGGTGGAATGTTTTTCAGTTCTAAAAATGGCACCCGTTGCCTGTTGATTTAAAGTGGCCCTTCACTTTAATTGCAACTTTTATCACTTGTGAGGAAGATCGATTTTACATGCGATTTGCGGTTTATTAACATCCATAACGAGATATTAAGAATGGGAGAAAAATGAAGGGAACGGTGGATAAGTTGGTGTTTTCTGGAAAGAAGGAAAAATATTTTGATGTTTTGCGAAATATACTCCTCCACTTTGTGCCGTCTTCGCCTCTGTTATTAATAGAAACACATATTTCTATTCAAAGCTGACATAAAGATGAATGCCATTGAAACCATCCTTTGGTTACATAACTACGATTAAATTTGTATACCTACAAATGGGCCAACTATAGAATATTTCACCACTATCAAAGTCTTGTTACAATATTAGAGAGTCTAAAATTGTTAGAACAACTTCGAGTCTTCTTTTTCAAATTCAAAATTTTCATCAACCTAGGCCATTATGACTTCAATGGACTTCAATATGGAATATTCAAATTTGAATGTTAGAGTATTGTTTAGAAGGAAGAGTCATAGATTATTTAGACAACCATTCATTTGGTCAATAATTTTTTTTCTTTTATTTTACTTTATGGTGATCAATTTATATATAGATGATTGTATTGGTTGTTGCATATATACAAATAAATACATAATCATTTACATGTTACTTTTGTAATGAAATAACTTGTACAAATGAAGAAGATATTATGAAATATGTTGAGAATGATTTATAATAGTAGAAAGAAATAAGCTACTTCAAAGGGGCATACCTCCAAATCTCTCTAATGAGAATTCACTTTACAATATGATGATAAAATAAGACTCACTGCTTCTTATTATAGACCTGAATATGACTATATAGGCCAGTCTAAGGCTAAACTAGTTAACTAATAGCAATCTAATAATGATACTATGGCATAATTAGGGGTTAGGGTAGCCACAAGCTAAATAATCATAACTATATAAAGTTTATTATTTATAGTAAGTTTATGTTTGAGCATGCATTGGCTCAAAAGTATTCTCAAAATTATAGATTACCTAAATAATTATGCTAGTGAATTATCATTGCAAGACCATTTCTAGCTTTGAAGATAGTAAGATTTTTGTTGTTAAAAGTGATGAAGGGAGGTTTTAAAGTTAATTTTGAATGCCTTAGAGGTTCTAAAATGGCCTAAAAGTGTTCATAATTGGCGTAGCAAGATGTATCTTTGTAGAATATTTCATGATCTTTCTAGTGCTTCAAATGTTTCATAAACTAGACCCCTAGATCAAAAGCAATGGTCTTTGGATGTTAGGTATCATGAAATGGGAAATCTAAAAAATGGATTCATAAATGAGTTGTAAAAGGTCATTACCCGTGTTGGTGTATGTTTTGACAAATCATAGAATATCTTGGATTGGAGATAAGATGGACACCATTTTTTGGGTGGTTTTAGCTAATAGTTTTGTAAGATGGTTTCATAAATTGAGTGTCCTATATATAAGGTCCATGAAATGGAGGTTGTGTGTAACACTCTTATAGTTGAATAGTAACCACTTCTAGATCTCTAGTTGGTGATACTCATGTGTGAAGCATTATTGTGCAGTTATATTATATTCTTTTTCTGAAATCTAAATAATAAGTTGGGTGAATTTTGGAGTGCAGTCCATTTTAAAGATTTTTCACTATGTAAATCATTGTGTTGTGGTATGGATTCTATTTATGTTAAGTATTGTAATTATTATAAAGATTTTTTTTTTTTTGCATAAGCCTCTTGTCAAGGTTGGTGTAGGAAGTTGTTTCAAAGTCCTAATTCACTTCCAATAGGATGCAAATTGGACCTCAAAGCTTGAAATGTAATTCCTTCAAGATTTGGAATAATTGGTATAGTTTACATGTTTCAAGAAGTAATTTAGGCCCAAAAGTATGAAATGCATGTTCACTTGGATCTATACTTACATTTTATAGTTTATATTTTTGAAGATACAAATCAGACCCCATTTTCTAAAATGAAACTCCATTAAGATTATAACTATGAGTTACATTTTTCATTTCTCAAGATGAAAATCAAACTCTAGTATTTGGCGAATCATGCTAGAAAGGATTGAATTCAAAGTTATATTTTTAATGACATAAAGATATAAATAGACCATAAAATCCAAAATGTAGAGCCAACATAATTTGGAGTTAGAGTTGCATTTGGTATTAAGATAAAAGGCAAGTTCAAATACCAAGATACAACTATAAAGTGCATATTATGGAAATCTTCATTCTTTGAGTTCCCTCTAGGTTTAGAGGCTCTAAGAGTAGGGATGTGGAGATTTATTATTTGTTCGGAAATTTACATGTAGACCTCCTTATTTTTTATGGCGCCTTAATTTATGCTTGAGTGACTCCCACAGTTGCACTATTTTCTATGATTCATTGATGTCTATTTTGATTTTGTAATTTTGTTGCATGGTGACACTTTGTGTGTGCAATTAGTGCTACACTTATTTAATAAAAAATGTTAGATTGGTATTTTACCATTAATGTCTTAAGTGATCACTTAGGATGTTGTATTAATATAATAGAAAATTGGGATATATATCTATGGAAATTAAAAATATATATAAAGAGTGAGAAATAATATTAAAAATAATTCAAAAGAGACATTTTGTAAGTCATGTGTAGTTTTTATAATTTGAAGTCCTTCCTCTACATCAAAAGGGAGATGGGGTAATATAAAGGGGAAAGAGGGAGAGAGGGGGAAGAAACATGGGGTAAGAGAGTGGGGAAATGTATAGGGGTAAAGGGATAGAGAGAGGGTGAGGGAGATTGGAGAGAGAGAGAGAGAGAGAGAGAGAGAGAGGTGTTCATTTTGAGATAGATTATTCATAAAGGAGAGGATCATAAGGGGGAAGGGAGAGAGGTAGAGATGGAGAGACATGACTAGAGAGGGTACAGATAGATAGGTTAGCAACCTGGAGTGATAAATTGATGTTAGAGACCTAGGTGGATAGAGAGAGGGTTGATATGAATAGAGGGGGATATAGGGATCTAGGGTAATGAAACATGGAAGGAGAGGTGCGAAAAATAGAGACCCTAAAGTCTAAGTTTTATTAAAGTTAAGAGACATAGATAAAGAGATGCTCACTAATTAGTAATGTCAAAAAATTAGCTAGTGGCATACTTTTCACATGCTATATGGAGTTCATTTTTTTTTCTATTAAGATAGTTTAATAATATTTACAAGTATGGAGCAGAGGATGAGTATCAACATCATTTTTCACACCCCCATTACATATACAATTACAAAAATTGGGGGAGTGATAGTTCTAACTAGAAATTATGCAGCTGAAATTAAAACATAGGTCTACTCATGATATGATTAGTTACATATAAATAAAAAAAAACATCTTAGAATGCTGCTATAATCTAATCCCAGCCATCAGTGTGACTGTCCTTATTAGTTTGGACCACTGGATTCTCTACAAATGCCTGCTCCTCCTCCTGTATGTTCCCTGTATCCCATCCTAACCAAGTACCCCCCAGATTGGGGTCAATAAGGACCTCCCATTGAAAACCACTATTGATCTACCATCCACTAATCATATTGTTCAAGTCATCCACTTCTGTGGGGGCTAGGAAACTTTGGTATTCTGAAATGTAGTTAGCAACTTGCACTTGGTCTTTGTTGATCAACAAGAAACCTTCTTGGACTAGCCTCATAAATTCACTCCTTGTTATGTGGAGCACCAAGGAGACCTATGTCATGATATTAAAATGTGTGAGTTTAAGATTAAACTTAGTAAGTTTCCTTCTCTCAGCTTGAAAAAATTCTCTATTTTGGTCCTTCCAAAGAGTCCATAACACCTCAATTGTTAGTGCAAACCAAAGGTCATTGAGCTTAGAATCTAATCTTTCCACATAACTAGCAAGGATTTCACTCCAAGAGATAACAAACATGCAATTCCAAAGACAAGGGGAGCCAATAAAAATAGACCAAATCTTACGTGCATAGATACACTCAAAAAATAAATGCTCAAAAGACTCAACAACATTACATAAGCTACAAGAAACAGTAGCAAGACCAATAGAAGAAAGAACCTTCCCAACAACCAATTTCTTAATCAAAAGCAACCACTTAAAACAAATTTTATAAGGTTCCGCTTTACCTTTCCAAAAGTAATAAAAAAAGAAGGTCCAATTAGAAAAGGGATTAATCTGCCCCCAACACTGGGACACCTAAGAAATAAGAGAGGAATCATTCTTCATATAGTGATACAAACTCTTAGTAGTAGTTTCTGACAACAAACTGCCATTAGACCATTTAACTTTATTAAGGAAGGTTTCTGAATCAATAATCTCTCTTGTGTTATTAGTATAGATTGCTTTCTTAATAAGTGTATAAGTCTTTTTCTGAGAGTTAGGGATGTTAAATTTCGTTTTCATACCCTCCCACTCACCTAGTTGCCCACCATCCAAGATGTCCTAAATCAGAGAGATCCCCTTCAGCTTCCATACCTTTGCAGAATAGCTATGGGTTAGAGCCAAAGGTTTACCATTGTAGTATAGGCCCCACCAAATAGATCCGTCTTTAACAAGAAAATAAGGAGGATCACCTGCTGCCCCTCTTTCCAGAATGAAATACCTCACCTGGACCCATGCCTTCCAAAAGACTTGAAATTTTTTTGACCTGAACAATCTCATATTAAATTCTCCAAAGACTATATCATAAACTAGCACATCCTTCCATTGTTTACCTTTCCTGATAACCGACTTCACAATATTGTTCCTAATGAGGATTTTCCATGGTTCATTACCCCAAAGAGCTTTCAACACCCATTTGGATGCAAGGGCAGAGCCATGTGCCTTAAGGTCTTTCAACCCCAAACCACCTTGACTCTTTTCTTGACAGCACCAGGCCTATTTCACACAATGTATTTTCTTATTACCCTTCCCATCTGAACATAAGAAGTCTCGGAGGATCTTCTCAATCATATTCACCTGAGTACTTAGAAACAACCAAGCCAAAACATAATAAATGTGATGAGCTGAAAGAACTTTTTGTACAACTTGGAACCTTCCGACAATGGATAGGGAATGTGTCTGCCATTTGATATGTTTCTTACTAATTTTGTCATATATCCAATCCCACATAGTATTTAGATTGGGCTCTACTGAGAAGGGAATACCAAGATATCTGACAATCTGATTGGGCCCTGCCCATTGCCACCCCTTATTTGCCAGCCAATCAGGTGGTTCATGAGACCAACCCAGCACAGTGGATTTGGATGGAGAAATTTTGGACGTCGAAGCTTGACAAAAGAGATTTAACCTCTTAATGGCATTATCAAAATTGTCTTCTATGAGACCTAGGAAAAGAGACGTGTCATCTGCGAACTGGACATTAAGCAACTCTTCCTTATTAGGAAGAGAGATACCTTTTAAGGGAGGCCCTATTTCTTGAGCCCTTAAGGTATAAAACTATATACACTTAAAAATGGCTTCATTAATTAATTAAATATTTATTATTTAATTGATATTGACTTCATAAATTAATTAAATAATTATTTCCTCTATTTATTAAATAGATTATTCAATTTATTTAGTAAATTCACTATAGTCTATTCCTCTATCCTAAGTCTTCTAATTAGTCTTATTAAAGTGATTTAATTAAATACACAATCACCTAAATATGACTAAGTCCCCTAGTCCACCTCACCTACCTAATCACCTCACACATCACTTTGGCTAAAATAAATGATTATTATTAATTATTTATTGATAATTATCCTCACCCACACATGTCCTATTCTTAAGGGCTATGTGGCCTCATAGGACTTGGTCTCATGACCACATGTCCTCTCTTAAACCAAGTCAAGAGACATGCCCTATTCCTAAGGGGCTTCTCAAGCCACCTCTAAGGGTCAAAGGTGACTCATGGGACACTTGTACAAAGAGTCCTCATGAGGAAAAGGTCTCTCCCTCTTTCTCTCTTGGGTCTTTGTGAGACACTTGACATGTGTCTTTCCCTTTCGCCTTGTTCTCCTCCATTTCAATGTGAGAGGAACATCATCCCTATTCTTCCTCTCACATTCCAACTACATCCCCCTTTCTCTCAACTCCTTCAACCAAGTCAATCCTAGCCCTAGGATCTTCCACCTTTCATTCTCAACCGTAGGATTGTGCCACCTAGGTCTAGATCATCCAAAAATCTATAAAAGGAGCCTCATTTCCACTTTGAGAGCTAATAGCTAATAGTGAATAGGAAATCAAGCATTCATGCAATAGGCAATCAAGCATCCAAGCACTCATTATCAAGCATATTCATATCATTTTGTGAAGCATCCACACTATCATCATCTCATTTGCACAATTAGGATTTAGTTTTGCATTTAATCATTCAATCTCCACACTTTGGTATCATCTTGGGCAAAAGGAGCTTCATATAATTGGAAATTTGAGAGCTCAACACATCCAAGAAATCAAGGCATAGGAGGACAATGGAGACAAGCTACATGGGAAGTGAAGGTAAAACCTTGTTTTAGCTCCAACTTTGTTGTATTCCTCATTGTTGTTTGCTAATTAGTTAGATTTATTAATCTTAGAATAGTTAATTTATCATTTATAGTAGTTAGACATCTAATTTGCATACATTTTTGGCACCCACCGCGGGGTCTCCCCACATTTTTAACATTTTATTTTGTAGTTTTCCGTGTGCAAACATTTCCAAGTTTTTCTTGCGCATTCATCCACAATTGCTACGTAGTCATCACTATGTGCTGCACATTTATTCTTTGTCAAACAGTCATTTTTCCAGTTTCTATTTTTTTAAGCTTACTATAACAAACTGCACATTCACCTCACTATCTTGTGCTTACATCATATTCTGCTATGCATTTATAAAATTTGCGCATTCATACCATCACCTGGCGCATCCATCTCATTTTGCTATGCATACTTGCATTCTATGCATAAATTCACATTTGTTGCGCATTTATTTCACTTTTTTGCGCATTCATTAGTTTCTATGGTAAAATTCAGTTTTTTTTGTTAGATTTTATTTTAGCTAACCTTTTTAACAATTTTCTGTTCATTCTGGTAGTCTTCTAGGCTATTTTTGTAGGACGTTATTTTGAAGACCACATTGCTAAGAAAATTTCTAACAGTTTGTTTGCAGATTTCTAAGGGGTTTGCAAAAGAAACTAAAATCTTGTTTGGGCTTTAAAATACGACATGCTTTTGCTTTGTGTGTCTTCTTTAGCATAGATTTGAGTGTCTCTTGTGTTTTTCTTAGTAGTATATCTGTAATCCCAAAATTATAACAACGTATCCTCTCCCCTCGCTATTCGTGGACCTTGGGTATAAGAGAAACTGTTATAATTTTTAGAGGGTGGTCTTTGGTGGGAAAAGAGGTACTCACCCCAAGAAATGACCCAACCGATAATTGGCCAAAGCCAAGCCCTTCCAAACTGATATATAAAAAATGCTAGTGTGATTAGTCTCACATTAGATAGGTGTGAATTCGTTGTGGCAACCAAAATCTCCTCCAGTACTCTAGTGGTGCGTTAAAGTCCTACTTAGTAGAGGTGAAAGCCTTGCTTTGAAAGGATTGGGAGAGCCCCAGTAATTGGGAAAATGACTTGATCACAACCACCTGAATGGATGTCCTTAATAAAAAATTTTGTTTAGTGGCCAAAAACCTTCTATTTGCTGGCTCAAGGGGTCACCCAAGCCCGTGAAGACACCCCACATTACTCACAGTTCATAGTAGAGATAGCCATTCTTTGGGAAGTAATGACCCATTGAATTCAGAACCTGGTGTGCCTAAGAAGTGAGTGCACTGTAAGGAGGAGCCCATGCCTCCAAGTTCCTAGGCTGTCCGCTATGGATTTGCGTGGCTGGATTTTATTATCCTAGTGGGGATTGAGCAGATATTGTTCTTGCCAACCTTACGATTGTAAGCATGTTTGTGCATTCATACTAGAATAGTTATATTAAATCATTTCTATCTTGTGTGTGTGTGTTTATGCATTTTTCATTTGCCAAAAATTGGAAAACATCAGAAAATTAGACAAAATTCAAAATCTTGCAGTTCCAATCCATCAGAAACAAAAACCTGTGCAATCATACCAATCTGCTGCTAATTAATTAAACTGTTATGCGGATTTGATAGTTTTTCCACGCATCGATTACAACTTGCTTCACATTTGTTTCATTTTGTTGCGCATTTATCAATCTGGCCTGCGCATTTGTCATTGCGCATTTACAACAGTGAGCATTTCCACAAACTTTGCAAATTTCACAATCACTTTTTTAGATACCCATTTTCATCCTTAGTAAGATTCTAGAAAAACATTCAAGCTACACACCTCTGATCATTAGTTTGACCATTTTCATCACTCTCCATCAATATTCATCAACCTTTCTTCACCAAAAATCATCAAATCATTTCTTTTAATCTTCTGAAATTCCAAATCTAGTGTTGAAACATTGCCCTATCTATCAGATTTTGATCTTTGTGAGTTTATCCTATCAGGATCTATCATCCTCAATCAAACTTACCTAGGTTACTATCTCTTGATTTTCTTTGTCATATCATAGTGAAATTTATACTTCCTATTGACCTAGATTTTATCAAATTGGCTCATCACTTTTCAACACTTTTTCACTATCTTTTTTATCAACCACTCTTTCCATATCTTTTCATCAAACATCTTTCATCCCACAAATCAATTTTTACATTTTTATGGTTCAAACTTGATCTCAGAAACTAAAACAACCCATTGATTCAAAATCCCTAGACAAAATGGAAGGAAACAAAAGTAATGAACAAAATCCTTGGCTTGAAGCTCCTAAGAAAACTTCACTTTTTACATCTGAAGAGGAACCCACAGATCAAGAACTTAGGGATGCTACACAAGATCCTAGATTTTATTATGTCATGGAAAGACTCCTAGACCTAGATAGAGAGATTTATTTCCTCATGCTTGCTCAACAAGGAGCCAAACTACCAAGTGATTTTGATATTTCTCATCTTAGAGAACTGACTATTGTAACCAATCAAGAAATTCCTAGTAGTTCTCAAGATACTCATGGAGCAAAAGAAACCAAGCAGCCATTCGATGCTTCTCAAAATGATCAATAGAACTATGCTTCCCACAAAAATGTTTCCCAAAACACTCAAGGAAACATGTTATCTTTGGATCCTGTTCTACAACAAATCCAAATGCTTCAACAACAAATTCGTGACATCCAAATTGGATCATCAACTAAGAAGTATTCCTTAGATGATATATGTCCTTATCCTTTTGATAAGAATTTAGCAATGATTCCATTCCCTCCTCATTTTGAGGTACCAAAATTTGACAAATACAAAGGGAATTCAGATCCACAAGACCACATCTGTGAGTTTTGTGCTACTTGTATTGAAGTCGCTCGCAATGAAACTTATCTCATACGACTATTTCCATGAAGTTTAGGAGGACAAGCCATGGAATGGTTCTCCAAACTACCCCCGGGCATCAAATCTTTCAATGAGCTTCTTGAAAAATTTGACTCATTATTCATATAACATCAAACATGAAGTCACTATGCTTGATCTTTGCAATGTACATCAAAAGAATGGAGAACCCTTCCTTACTTTTTTGCAAAGATAGCGTCAATTGTTTGCCAAATATCCATGAATGATTCCTAAACAAGAAAAGATGGATATCTTTGTGCATAACCTTACACCAGAAATGAGTTATAGGTTACAATTGCAATGTCCACCAAATTTCAATAAGCTCATAGAAAATGGTATCAAAATTGAGGAAGCCATGGTCTGAAAAGGTGAGATAAAACTTTATTCCAAAGACAATGCTGGGTCCTCAAATTCCAATCCCAACAACTTACAACAATGACAAATCAAAATTTTGGAATAAAAACAAAAACATTATCAATGATGGGATTGTTGATAATCATAATGTCAAACCAACACAACCCCTTCTCAATCTCACAAGTTAGGCCAATGCTACTCAAGGTACCTACACCAATCAATCAAAAAATCAAAACACCAACAAAGATTCATATAAACCAAGATTGCCTTTTATGTCACCTCAAAGAAATTTTACTCCTTTAGGGGAATCCCTTGAATCAGCATTACGAAAGTTAATCACAAAGAAACTCATTACGCTTCCTGAAATGAAAGACTTTGAACCTAGAGTAAAACCTTCTTGGTGGAATGCGAATGATTATTGTGAGTTTCACAGAGGAAAAGGACATAAAACCAATGACTGCCTAAGACTCAAAAATGTAGTTCAAGACTTAATTGAAAGTGGTGAAATTGGTGTTGATGGACATACCTCAAATGAATCACATACAACTTTCAAAGATCCACTTCATGAGCATGACAAAGGAGGTTCTTCCAACACTAAGAGTGACAATCAAGCCAATTATAATTCTACTCCCTATCGATATGTTGGTAACATTTCTGAATGTCATCCTTCTACATATTATGCCAATGTTATTACCATAAAAGGAAAATGAGAGAGTCAACCAGTCCATATTACTACTCGTGCTCAATCCAAGGTTACTCTCTAAGGAGTCCAGTCTAAACCAAATGCACCTCAAAACAAGTCTGTTTATGTCCCAAAGTCTACACCAAATATTTCCAACCAGTACAATGTTTTGGAACAACTCAAGAAAACACCTGCCTAGATATCCATCTTAGAGATTTTGCATCTATCCCCGTCTCACAAAGATATCCTTGAAAAAGCTCTCTTAGAGGCCCAGGTCCCCACAAATCTAGATCATGATCAATTTCAAGCTATGGTGGGCCATTTAACAACCCTGCATTACCTATCCTTCATTGAAAATGATGACTTAGCTATTACCCAACCTCATAATGCTCCCCTACATATCAAAGTCCTTGTCCAGAGTCACAAAATCAAAAGAGTACTAATAGACAGAGGAGCTGGCTTAAATATCTGTACATTGAAACTAGTCCTTGCATTAGGATTTTCTAAAAATGTTATTGATCCCAAGAATAAAATTATGATAAAAGCTTATGATGAGAAAGAGTGGTCATCCAAGGGATCTGTTGTTCTACCAATCAGAGTAGGTCCTATGATCAAAGATGTACCTTGCCAAGTTCTAGACATGGATCTTGCTTATAACATTCTCCTAGGAAGACCATGGATTCATTCCATGCAAGCTGTGCCATCAACTTATCATCAGTGCTTGAAATTCCCTCATAATGGTAAGGAGATTACTATCAAAGGAGACACTAATCCATTTCAGTATTGTAACATAGTAAAGACATCTAATTCTTTGATACCTTATAACTGTACTAGATCTTCTACAACTACACCCAGTGATCCTAGTAATATAGCATCAACTTCTAAAACAAATGGGATGAAGATAGATATAAAAAGAAAGTAGTATGGGAGAATACACTTTAGGTCAAGCTCTTTTCATCATAGAGTTACCTTTATCTCCTAGATCATATGGTAGATCTTTGATCACTAAATAACAATCAGAACCCCATTCAACACTTGTTTATGACATATTTATAAGTGGGGGCACAATATCCAAAGAGGCAGCTGAGCATAATGCTAATCATTTGCTTAAGTCATAGAAGAATGTAGAGGATATCAAACATGAATATATATCACCTAATGTCTATGGTAAAGGGTATACTTTGTTACAAAAGATGGGATACCAAGGTGCTGGACCTATAGGGTCACAAAGAGAAGGTGTTATCAAACCAATTTTTCAAAATCCAAATTATTAGAGAGATACTACATGATTAGGATACAAAGGAGAAGGACCAAAAGAACCAAAAGGAAAAGAAAAGATCACACCTTTTCATGAGATATCTAAAGCTCCTGCCTTACAATTCAGAAAGCATGGTATGTATGTAGATCTAGAGAAACAAAGGATAGCACAAAGAATCATTGATAGACTTGAAGATAATGATAATTCTGACTCAAATGATTATGAATGGGATTCATTATCTGATTGTATTGAAGAGATAGGATTTGATGTTGTCCATCACTATAGTAATGATTACCATGAGGGAGAGAGTTCAAAGACTGACTCACTAGGATTAGTCCCACGTGATACTACTTTTGTCGATTGTGAGGAAAGTGAGCTTTATCTTGCAATAGATGAATCAAATTAGAGTATGGAAATAGACCTTGCTGATACCATCATAAACCTTGACAACTTTTCCATCAATACCATCTCTACCTTTGAAACTGACCTTAATGATCCAATGCCCCTTGTACATCCCAAACTTATCGATTGGGATTCTCCCGATCATCTAGAACTTGATGTATTCCATAATGATGATGCAATCATTGACTATCTTGGAATCAGGGATCAATTACCACCAGGGGATCACAAGTCAGGATTTATGATAGAACTTAATGACATGGCCCACTTTGGTGAGAGTGCCAATCCTTTCAGTCATAAAAATATAAAAATAATTAATAGATCTAATGGTGAAAACCACTCAGTGGCAGTATTAGATCCAAAAATAGTAAAAAGAAATGACGCATCTGATGGTGAAAACCTCTCTAAGGTGCCCAATGATGGAAGGATTGACACTCTTCCCAATTATCTATATCAAGAGAAATCTGCCATTCTTATATAACCAACAGTACTTCTTAACATTGGAACAGAAGAGTCTCCGCACATCCTCAAAGTAGCAGCATCCTTGACAGAGTCAGAGAAAGAAGCTTTTGAAATTTTTTACAAAGAAAGACAAATCAACTTTGCTTGTTCCTATGCTAATATGCCTGGCATGGAACCAAATCTCATTATGCATCATTTATCTATCAGACCAGGCGTAAAACTAGTTAAGTAGAAGCTTCGCAAGATGCACCCACATATCGCACTAATGGTTAAAGCAGAATTGAAGAAGCTCCTAGATGTTGGATTCATTCGTGCTATTGATTATGCTGAGTGGATTTCAAATATTGTCCCCATCTCCAAACCAGACAAGTCTATCCGGATTTGTATTGATTTTCAAGATCTTAATAAAGCTTGTCCAAAAGATGACTTTCCCCTACCAAATATTGACATTATTGTTGATTTGACAATTGGGCATGAGATTTTATCATTAATGGATGGTTTTTCTGGCTATAACCAAATCAAGATTGCATCGAAAGACCAGGAAAAGACTGCTTTTACTTGTCCGTGGGGTACATACTGTTGGAATGTGATGCCATTTGGCCTCAAAAATGCTAGAGGAACTTACCAAAGAGCAATGACCAAAATATTTCATGACATGATGCATACCATTATGGAAGATTATGTTGATGATATTTTAGCAAAATCCAAAGACAGAGCTGGTCATTTGAGAGTGATGGATAGAATATTCACCCAAATGGAAAAGTATCAGATTCGACTCAATCCAAAGAAATGTGCATTTGGAGTCACATCCAGTAAACTGTTAGGATACATTGTCTCAGCAAAAGGAATCGAAGTAGATCCAAAAAAGGTTAAAGCAATAATGGAGATGGCTTCCCCCAGTAACATAAGTCAGTTAAGATCTTTACAGGGATGTCTCCAATCCATTCGAAGATTTGTTTCTCAACTAGTAGATCGAAGTCATCCCTTTCAACATTTGTTGCATAAAAATATCTTATTCCAATGAGATGATAAGTGCGAAGATGCTTTCAATAAAATCAAGCAATATTTGGCGAATCCTCCAACTTTGATGTCACCAATTTCAGGAAAGCCACTCTTGCTCTACATTTCAGCTATGACAGTCTCACTAGGTGCTCTTTTGGCTCAGCAAGATCATGAAGGGAAAGAAAAGGCCATCTACTATATCAGTCGTACCCTAGTGGGATATGAGCTAAACTATTCTCCTATAGAAAGAGCATGTCTGGCTGTTGTTTTTTCTTCACAAAAATGGTGACATTAGATGTTGTCACATTCAATCAAGCTCATTGCAAAGATTGATCCTTTAAAGTATCTATTAAGAAAAACATCATTGACAAACAAATTGGCTAAGTGGGTCATGCTACTTAGTGAATTTGATATTGAATATGTAGACAGGAAGGCTATCAAAGGTCAAGTGATAGTAGATCAGCTAGCAGATGCTCCATTAATGAATGACCAACCTATACACATAGAGTTTCCTGATGCACACATCTTAGCTTTATCTACACAAACATGGCAACTATACTTTGATGGATCATATACTCAATAGGGTTCAGGAGCTGGTATTCTCTTTGTCACGCCGTAAGGATACACAATTTTGAAATCTTACAAGCTACTCTTTCCGTGCACCAACAATGTAGCAGAATATGAAGCTTTGCTGATTGGGTTAAAGATGGCTTTACAATGGAAAGTAACTAAAATAAATGTCTATGGGGATTCTCAGTTGATTATAAACCAATTTAATGATGATTATCAGACTAAAGATGATAAGTTATTACCATATAAACATGGTTGATGAATTCAAACAATATTTCTCAGTCATCACTTTTGAGCAGATTCCTTGGCATGATAACAAGGTTGTCGATGCAATGGCAACGATTGCTTCTTTGTTTGATATAGAAGATGCCAAGGTCCATTTTGAGTTCTTGGTGGAATCCCTGACTTGTCCTGCATATGATGATCCTGATATGAGTATTATATGTCATCTAATTGGACATGATTCCCCAATCTATGGAAAGATCTATTCTTATCTAAAAAATGACATCCTACTCCCTGTCCTGTCCTGAAATAAAAAATGAACTTTTCTTCACCAAGCTTCCTGCTATGTCCTAATATCCGATACCCTTTATCAACGAGGTCTTAACAGTACTCTCCTACAATGTCTCAAGCACGATGAAGCTCAAATTGCCTTGCGAGACGTACATGAGGGTATTTGTGGGACACATTCGAGCGGTCCCTCTTTGGCTAAGAAACTCATGCGTATGGGTTATTATTGGCCTACCATGGAAACATATTCTTTTCATTTTTCTAGGGCATGCAAGAAATGTCAGATACATGGAAACCTTATTCATGCTCCAGCACAAGAGTTACATCCTTTTGCAACTAGCTTTCCATTCAGTCGGTGGGGGATCGACCTCATGGGCACTATCAACCCTCCATCTTCCAATGGTCACAAATGGATTCTCACTGCAACATAGTATTTTACTAAATGGATTGAGGCCGTTCCATTGATTACCACCACGGAAACAAATATCCATGTTTATCCTAAATTATATCATTTTTAGATATGGTATACCTATGTATCTCATTACTGGTCATGGGAAATAGTTTCAAAATCATGACATGGATGAACTGTGTGCAAAATTCCATATCACCCATAATTATTCTACCATATACTATCCCCAAGGAAATGGCCAAGCTGAGGTGTCAAATAAAACTATTGTTAAAATCCTACAAAAGACTGTCAATGACGCTGGCCATGATTGGCATATCCAACTGAATCCAGCCTTATGGGATTACCGTACCTTCATATGTACTCCCACTGGAGCCACCCCATATTCCCTATCCTATGGATCTAAAGCAGTCCTGCCCCTCGAGGTCGAGTTGCCTTCACTTCGTATCACTCTCAAAGATTTGATTCCTGATGAAGAGTATAGAGTTGCACGGTTGACTGAACTAGAGCTGCTAGATGAATGCAGTCAGAGAGCTTATGATCATTTGAAAGTCTATCAGTAGTGTATATCTCATCAGTATAATAGCAAGGTAAAGATCAGAGACTTTCAGTTGGGTGACCTAGTCCTTTGAGAAAATCCAAAGAATCAAATACATCATGAGAAGGGCAAGTTTGAACCCAATTGGTTAGGTCATTTTGTAGTTACAATAGTTTATGGTTCCGGGGCTTATCAATTGTCCATGCTTGAGGGAGATCCTTTGGATGAACCTCTTAACAACATACAACTCAAGAAGTTCTATCCTTGAAATCCCAATGCAAGGGCTATGTATATATTTTGTAAATACAAAAAATCATGAAAATACAAAAAAATCAAAAAATCTAAAGAAAATTGAAATAAAAGCATGTGGTGGAAACTTGGAAACAGGTGCCATGTGTATCAAGTTAGCTCCTTTATCTATTAGGATTCCTCTAGTGTGTCCATTCATTGTATATATCCATAATAAAATGGCTAGTCAGTCCCCATTCCCGCCATGTACATATCATAATAAAATGGCCAAGTTCATACACTATCCATTGTATCTACTCATAATAAAATTCCATCATAGGTTGATCTTTTGTCATGGTCTTTGTCCTAGTCTTGTTGTGTCCTTCTTCATCCATAATAAGTCAGTCCATCACCTAGCTAGGGGCATGTCCTCGACCTAGTTCAGGAAGTGGATCTATGATAGTCATGACTCTTAGAGGATAGAATGGAGTATTTTCACCAGACAAGTAAACACAATCAAACATTATTTCATAATGATATCTTTATGATGAATCGTGATCTGTGATCTATCCTTCAAAACATGGCTGTCTATCTATCGATTCTTGACTATACATCATCAATTGAACTAATCACTATACCTTACACTATCTTTTGGAAAAAGAAATGTATATTCATGGAAGGCATGTTAGAATGATTTGTTGTAGATTATGCATTCATATCTGGATTTCATTTTTATCATGTTTCCTATGTTATTCCATGATATCTTTGACATGAGTTTGAATCTCCCATATGTCATTGATTAGGATAGCCAGAATAGGGCATGGTATTTTCTTTGATTGCTGTTTGTGGGATATTTTCTGATGAAGTCGAAGGAACAAATAATTGGGGTGTCTGTGCATAAGTGTCTTCATCAATTTAATAGTATTGACAACATACAAATCATGTTGCTCTACAAATGCTATTAATAGTGATACGCTAGCACATACCTCGACTCCAAATATTTGTTCCCCGATGGAGGGGAGGATATTCCTTGTTTGTTATGAAAATGAAACTTAGGTCATGTCTGTTCAATTATACCTAGATGCTTGTCAAGTTTGCAACATTAAACTCCATGCAAGAAGTGCTAGGTCATCATGGTTTTATTATACCATGATGCTTGCATTTTCTTGCAACATAATGAGCTCAATGATGAAAATCAAATTCCAGTTATTATGAAGTTCTAAGATGTTACATGAAGTTGTGGAGATATACTCATTTCATATTGAATTTCATTTAAATAGTTCATGACTTGCATATCAATGCTCCTTTTATAGGGATTTGTAGGTTACCTTTCTTATTAGGCTATCTATTTTCAGAGTCCATTCTTCTTGTGTCAGATACATTGTTATTTAAGTTGAGGACATTTGGAGAACAAAAACATTGAGTTTTTACCTCGCATCTTACAACAATTTAATCAATTCATTTAGGTCATACATTATTTTCATTAGGTGTGTTCATTTGTATATTATCCATTTATCTTACATGCATGTTTCATGTGCATAAATTCCATAACATTTCATTATCTTTTCATTCTGATGTAAGTGGTTATCTTTTAGTCATTTTTAAAAACATCATCATTTATTATACATTATATTTATTTTACATCATCATTTATTATCCATTATATGTATTTTCCATCATCATTTATTATCCATTATATGTATTTTCCATCATCATTTATTATCCATTATATGTATTTTCCATCATCATTTATTATCCATTATATGCATTTTACATCATCATTTATTATCCATTATATACATTTTACATCATTCATTTGTTATCCATTGCATGTATTTCAAATCATCATTCATTTATATCATTTATTTTAATGTCCATTCATTATCCATTATCCACAGTGTTCTTTACATCATTTCATTAGTAATCACATAGCATTGTATAAGAGTAAACTCATTTAAGACATGCATTTATATTAACCTCATATGATTAACCATTAAGCATTAATAATATCAAATAGAATATAAAGTATTTTGCATTCTAGAACATACATTCTATGCATATTAAAGTAAAACATCACATCCTACATATATCAGCACGCACATGCATATAAATCATCAAAGAAAATCATGATAGAACTGCATCACTATATATATAGAGTCCATCATATAGAGTCCAATCATATAAAGTCCATCAAATACAACAAAACTATCCAAATGTCCAATGATATAAAGAAATATAACAATGTGTCCAAAGTCAGTGTCTATCAAGTCAATGATATAATGATACAATGATAACATGATACAAAAGTGTATACAATGCTCTCCAAAATCTATGACCCACTACCTCCAGACTCTGTCTGTCACTGTCTACAAGATGCAATGAGACCCCATGCTACTGAACCACTTGATCTTGAGGATCCACCCTGATTGCCTACATCTGTGGGTGCTCTTAGAGGGCATGATGATACACCTCCACTACGAGCTGGTGCCGATCTATCATATACAACTATCCTAACAGCCACTGAGATCTCTCTATAGCTCCCAATCCACTGATCCCTCAAAACCACCTATCTATAGGCCTCTTGCTAGTAGGATATCTCCTTCCCGGCACGTATCATGGCTCTCAAACTATCTCCATGGGGACCCAAATCTTCTGTGTGCTACAGCTCATCTAATAGCATCTCCGACTCCTCGAGTCTCTCAATAGCTGCATCCCACTCATGTCTCAATAGTCCCATCTGGCCCTCTAGCCTCTCAATCTGCCTCTCTAGACCAAGAACATGGTCTTCCTGCACCTGTGTCATTGCTAGTCGGACTACCAATGAGTCAATATCAGGATCCTCCTCCTTCATAGCATCTCTCTATAAATAGGGGTCCTATCCCCCGACATCCATCTCTACTGGCTCCTCCTAAGCATCTACATCCACATCAGCCATCAGTACATCCTCCTCATCATCAGGGATCTATCCACCCTGTACTATTCCACCTTGAGCTAATAAAATGTCTGCATCATCTTGTATAGCTGCTCCTTGTATTGGGGTAGCTAGTATCTGACATACCGGTACTACTGGTACTTGTAGTGGAGCTCTTGTTGCTGGTTGTGCTAGCTGTTCTGGAGGCTGTCTCAATCCCTGTCTAGATAGAGGTGGCATCAAACCCCTCTATCTCACACCACCTCCTCTCATATGTGGTCCAGCCCTATCCCCTCTCCCTCTGACTCCTCCATCTCCTCCATCATCTCCTTCACCGTCACCGCTGCCTCCTCTCCCTCATCCCTGCCTATCTCGCCCATGGCATCTCCCATGATGTCTATCTGTTGGATCCCTCTCTGGTGGCCTAGCTATCGGATTAGTCAATCATGGAACTGGAAACTCTCTAAGAAACTGCTCTAGTTCAGCAATCATCCCGGGGTCCATAACTCCTTGTCTCATAGTCCATGCCTGGAATGGCATGTCCAAAAACTCCTGTCAGGTTACATCAAATGATGCCATAGGCCCCTAGTCACATCTCTCCTGATGAGTCCTAGAAAACTCCATAACCCCCTGAGGCATGCCCTGGATCCTGCCAAACTGGAGCAAAACCCACCTGACTAGTTGTCTCTCTAGAATGAAGGGCATCTGCCCTATAAGCCATCGTGACTCAACACAAAATCCTAGCTCCCGCTCATCATCCCAAGGCTCACATCCTAGGTATGGTCTCCATGTCACTATATCTAGTGTATCAAAGGTATAATGCCAAAAATCTAAATGTCCCAATTTTTCCTGAGACAAAACTAATGAATATAAATGGATATACGGTTGTCCTGCATCGTGGAATCTAATGGCTACTGGCCATGTCACTGTGATATGCTCTCATGCCCAAACATGGAGTAATGTGACACCTGCTGATAATGATGCACCCCTATGGTACACCACCTGATGAAGATCATGATATAAGTGGGCTAATAAGTAGACACCCCAAGCAAAATGGGTCCCATCCAACATTTGCTGTAATGTGCGGCCCCATCCAACTACAAATCTGTGTGATCTCCAATCAGGGCATATTAAACCCCCAATCACTCCTGCTAGTACAACTGGTAGAGGCTCATATAGGTCCACCATGTCCTCCCAGTTGATCTCACCCTCATCAATGTCACCATCTCCGAAGATGGCTCTACACTCAGTCACTCCGCTGTGTCGATCATAATGTACTAACTCCCCTATGATAGGTAGCTGGAGGATGCGATATACATCCTCTAGTGTGACTGTCATCTCCCCTGTCAAAAGATGGAAGGTATTCATCTCCGAGTGCCATCGCTCTGCCAATGCCATCACCATGCTCTGGTTTGCCCTAATCTCGAGCATGTAAATCACATGATATAAGCCTGATGCACCAATCAACAGTCTATCAGTCTCTAACAACACCAGTCTCAGATTCTGTGTGATGGGATATCTCTCCCGTGACATTAGAATATTGATAATATCCTCCTATCCAAATCAACAAAATCAAGCTATCAGATTTTGATAAACTGATCTACAACATCTATCTATCCTATTATATCAACTACAAACATGTTTTGTCACATGTTTTACAAGATGATTTTATCAATCATCTAGCATCAAGACTGGTTAACTAGCAACTATGCTACAATGTTGCCTATCTTGACCAAATCAATCAAATTTAATCGCCGACAGATCAATTCAGCTTATCGACATCTAGTTTGACGTAATTGGCTTTCTCATTTGACCAAATTCTCCCAATTAAACAAATGCGTAGCATAGAAAAATGCATGTGCCATATGCTTTAACATCTATGCAGTTTTTCATACATGCACAGATTTATTGCACATTTGCACAACAATTCACAACAAATGCGCAGCAAGAACCAATGCACACTTTTAATTAACATTTGTGCCACAAAATTTTTCTTCTAACATGCATGCGTAGCTACCCTAAACGAATGCACAGAAGTTTGGATTTTCTGTGCAAATGTTGCAAGTTGATGCACATTCATGTGCCACAATGACACATTTGTTTGCCACCAAAGCACAAAATTTTTCTAAAAATCTAACCTATGATTTAACCTATCCTACACATGATAAATCCTACTCTATCATGCTAGAAATCACAAATTGACAAAGAGGATCGAATCACCTACCGGCTCACCCAAATCGGGTGGTCACTGGAAGCGTCTGGCCCTCTCGAAGCGGTGATCTAACAATGGAAATGACATCATGGCAGCTCTGTTCTTCTCTCTCTCACGCTCTGATCTCCAAATGAAAAGTGTGCACAATGAGCCTATTGTGGACCCCTTTGCCCTATTTATAGCCGGTGGACCGGCCGATGTGCTTGGTGTGTGGACCCTACCTCTCATTTTTCATCCTTTTCACCCCGTATTCACCCATCTTTTCTCCTGTTTCTTTCGTGAGATTGATTATCCAATTTAAAAAAAAATAAAAAAATAAAATCATAAAATGCAAATAATCAATTTTGTCAATCAATCTCTCGAGGGGGCATGCATAGGTCATCTCAGACATTGTTTGGGGCAAGGGCAAAATGCTTGAAATTTTCTTTGAAACAATGTGACATGCACATTATTTCAAAGAGGGGAAAAATATATAGACTTAAAAATGGCTTCATTAATTAATTAAATATTTATTATTTAATTGATATTGACTTGATAAATTAATTAAATATTTATTATTTAATTAATAATTATTTCCTCTATTTATTAAATAGATTATTCAATTTATTTAGTAAATTCACTATAGTTTATTCCTCTATCCTAAGTCTTCTAATTAGTCTTATTAAAGTGATTTAATTAAATACACAATCACCTAAATATGACTAAGTCCCCTAGTCCACCTCACCTACCTAGTCACCTGACACATCACTTTGGCTAAAATAAATTATTATTATTAATTATTAATTATTTATTGATAATTATCCTCACCCACACATGTCCTATTCTTAAGGGCTATGTGGCCTCATAGGACTTGGTCTCATGACCACATGTCCTCTCTTAAACCAAGTCAAGAGACATGAACTATTCCTAAGGGGCTTCTCAAGCCACCTTTAAGGGTCAAAGGTGACTCATGGGACACTTGTACAAAGAGTCCTCATGAGGAAAAGGTCTCTCCCTCTTTCTCTCTTGGGTCTTTGTGAGACACTTGACATGTGTCTTTCCCTTCCACCTTGTTCTCCTCCATGTCAATGTGAGAGTAACATCATCCCTATTCTTCCTCTCACATTCCAACTACATCCCCCTTTCTCTCAACTCCTTCAACCAAGTCAATCCTAGCCCTAGGATCTTCCACATTTCATTCTTAACCATAGGATTGTGCCACCTAGGCCTAGATCCTCCAAAAATCTATAAAAGGAGCCTCATTTCCCCTTTGAGAGCTAATAGCTAATAGTGAATAGGCAATCAAGCATTCAAGCAATAGGCAATCAAGCAATCAAGCATCCAAGCACTCATTATCAAGCATATTCATATCATTTTGTGAAGCATCCACACTATCATCATCTCATTTGCACAATTAGGATTTAGTTTTGCATTCAATCATTCAATCTCCACACTTTGGTATCATCTTGGGCAAAAGGAGCTTCAAATTGGAAATCTGAGATCTCAACACATCCAAGAAATCAAGGCATAGGAGGACAATGGAGACAAGCTACATGGTAAGTGAAGGTAAAATCTTGTTTTAGCTTCAACTTTGTTGTATTCTTGATTTTTGTTTGCTAATTAGTTAGATTTATTAATCTTAGAATAGTTAATTTATCATTTATAGTAGTTAGACATCTAATTTGCATACAAAAACAAAGCATCTACAGCAATTACAAATAGAAGAGGGGCAATTGGGAATCCCTACCTTATAGACCTTTGAAGCACAATAGGGTCGGACAAGGAGCCATTAACATCGATGACTGTAGTAGCATCTTTAAATAAAATACTTATCCATTTGCAATAGAGATAAGGAAAACCAAATGCTTTCAGCATACCTAGAACAAATCCCCATTCTATCCTGTCATAAGCTTTTTCAAAATCTAATAAAATCATTGCCACCTCCTGCCCATCTAACTTAGCCCAGTGCATGGCCTCCCAGCTTGTAATTAGATTCTCTAGAATGTGTCTCCTTTGAATAAAGCTTGTTTGTGTATGTGAAATGAATCTATTTAGTAGAGGGGCAATCCTTCTAGCAAAAGCTTTAGCTAAGATTTTATAAAACAAGTTCAACAAGGTGATCAACCTCCAGTTCTTAACAAGAGATTTGTCTCCTGCTTTCGGAAGGAGTTTAACAACTCCTTTGTTGATAGAGCCTCCTAGTGACCCTTTCATGAAAGCTTCTTCATACACATATAGGAGCTTAGCACATATCCAACTTTTTTTCTTCTTATAAAGTTTAGCAGGGAGACCATCCATCCCTGGGGATTTCCCATTTGAGAAAAAGTCAATGGCTGTAGAAATATCTTCCCCAGAAAGAACCTTATCGAGATTGTTTTGTTCTGATAATGAGAGTTTCTGAGGGATGAGATTTAGGCAATCATTCATTTCTATTTGAGTTTCAACTGAAACCTCTAAGGAAAATAAATCACTATAGAAACTATAAAATGCTTTCTAAATGTCCTCTGGTTCACTAGTATGTCTGCCCTCCAACTGAATTTTATTAATCATTTCTCTATTATGCTTGGCCCTTATGATATTGAAAAAATAGCCAGACCCTTTATCCCCCTCATTAATCCAATTCATCTTGGCTCTAATATTCTTCCCTTGAATCTTATATCTGTGAATGATGCTCAAATTGTGCTTGATGTTAACCAAATGGGTTTCCAATACCTCATTATTACCTCTATCCTACAAATCTTTTTCAATAATGTTCAACCTATTCTACTAGAATGATTCTTCTTTATTCCTATCCATTGGCAATTTTTTACCAATTACTTGAAAAAGGTTTTTCCAAGTTTCCACCTTTAGATCCCGAAGATCAATAGCATCTAAGAGAGGGTTACCAAGTCTAGTAAGTTTAGTGACCATAAGAATAGCCTCTAAGTTATCAGGGTCCTCAAGAAGTGAGGTATTGAGTTTGAAGGGGCTATTCTTCCTATGTAAATCATCTGAACTCCTATTATCCTAAATCCTGCAACAAGTTTGAATAGGGGAGTGGTCTGATAATGAGGCGAGGTAAACTTGGACAGGAGCATGATTGCTCTCCAGGATGAAGGATACTGAGGAGACATCTCCATAGACTCTGTCCAATCTACAGTAAACTCTTTGCTTACCTTTTTGATTATTGCACCAAGTGTACCATATATCAGGAAACTTACCATGCATATGCTCCATAGGATCAAGGAGATTAAATTTCATTTTGAATTTATGCCAAAAGGAAAGCTCATTGCCTTTCCAAGAGTGAGCCAACCCTCCTGATTTATTTTCTCCGTGTTCCACCATGTTAAAGTCTCCAACAAACACCCAAGGAACTTTTGTAAGATGTGCACAACACCACTCCCATAAATCTGCTCTTTCTCTATAACTATTTGAAGCATACACATTATAGATACCAAACACTTTCTCCCCCTACTTGATTGTCACCCATATTACTCTCTAACATGTTGAGCACCTGTGATTATCAATAAGACTCTCCCATTTTGGGTTAATGAGAATTGTAACTCCTCCTTTCCCTCTCTCATGGTTCAAGTGAAATCCGATAGCTTTATCCTAAAGGAACTTCAAAATGGAGTGAGCTTGAAAACCTACCACCTTAATTTCTTACAAACAAATAACATCTTTAGACTTCAAATTATTACACCATCTCCTAATTAAGTACTTCCTATTTAGCATCTCTAACCCCCGGACATTCCAACTATGGATGTGTAGCATCATAATTACTTTGGTGGGGGGGGGTTTGTGTTCTTGCACAACTTGTTGAAGCAATCTGGTAAGTTCTTACTCCCTCTATGTTAGGATTAACAAGGCAGAAATAACAATTATGTGCAAATATAACTAATATCAGAAAATAATAAACCACACAGAATAGAACACAATGGCACACAGATTTAACGTGGTTCACCCAATCCCTGGGCTACGTCCACCAACAGTGAGTCCAATATTATTATTATCCAGTGATTACAACCTGATTACAATCCGTAATCCCTTACAACCCAATTCTGCCGCAAATACTAAAATCATACTTCATATAAAATCCCTAACCCTAAGCCATATTATACAATATTTTTCCGCTTTAGGGTTAGAATGAGTTATAAGTAGTCGGCCCAAATAACCGAAAAAAGTAGTCGGCCTCAAAAAAAAATTTTCTCGGGGGCTGCGCCCCCGAACCCCTGCTCTTGGGGGTTGCCGCCCCCAAACCCCCACTCAGGGCCCGGCCCGGCCCCGAACCCCGGCGAGGTCGGGAGGAAAAGTGTACAGTACTTTCCTGGATAGTACTTTCCTGATTAGTCACCACAAGCTAACAATCTCCCACTTGGTGACTGATCAGTATCCACACTATACTAAAAAACCTCCCACTTGGAGACTGATCCTGTAGCAATACCGCTACCCACATGAGGCTCCCACTGGATTGAACCACCTTGGACTCAGCTGGTCCTTTATTTTGTTCAGTCTAGAAGACCAACTGAAGCTGAACATGAGTTCAACTTCTCCCTTGTTACTACCTTTGTAAACATATCTGCTGGATTATCATCAGTATGAATCTTTTCCAGCCTTAACTGTCCATCATCCAAAACGGATTGAATGAAATGGTACTGCAACTGTATGTGTTTTGTCTTTGAGTGCAAAGCAGAATTCTTTGCAAGATGAATGGCACTTTGGCTATCTGTATGTAGAAAATTATCCTTTTGTGGATGTCCCAATTCTTCCATGAAGAATTGAAGCCATATCATCTCCTTGGCTGCCTCTGTAGCAGCAACATACTCTGCCTCTGTAGTGGATAAAGCAACCACCTTTTGTAGTCGAGAAATCCAACTCACTGTTGTCCCACCAACAGTAAATATATAACTTGTAGTACTCCGCCTGCTATCTATATCTCCTGCCAAATCTGAGTCAACATAGCCTTGTACAGTAGTAGTAGAACCCCCAAAGTGTAAACACTTACTGGATGTGCCTCTCAAATATCTGAGAATCCATTTGACTGCATTCCAATGCTCAATACCAGGGTTACTCATATAACGGCTAACGACTCCCACTGCGTGTGCAATATCTGGCCTAGTACATACCATAGCATACATTAAGCTCCCTACGGCTGAAGCATAAGGTACCTTAGACATTTTAGTCTCTTCTTCTGGTGTCTTGGGACACATATCCTTAGTCAATTTCAAATGACCAGGCAAAGGTGTGCTGACTGCTTTCGCATTTTCCATAGAGAAACGTTGCAACACCTTCTCAATATAATCAGCCTGAGATAGAGACAATTTCCTATTTTTCCTATCTCTACAAATTTTCATACCAAGGATTTGTTTTGCTGCCCCCAAATCCTTCATAGCAAAAGATTTTGCTAACTGTTGTTTCAACCCCTTAATGTGATCCATGTTAGACCCAGCTACAAGCATATCATCAACATATAAACATAAAATAATGTAGCTGTCATCATCCAACCTCTTAAAATAAACACAATGGTCAGAATGACACCGACTATATCCATGCCCATTCATAAAAGTGTCAAATTTAATATACCATTGCCGAGGTGCTTGCTTCAAGCCATATAAACTTTTCTGCAATCTGCACACCAAATTCTCCTTACCCTTGACCTCAAATCCTTGTGGCTGAACCATATATATTTCTTCATCCAAATCACCATGAAGAAAGGCTGTTTTAACATCAAGCTACTCTAAATGCAAATCTTCAGTAGCCACAATACTTAAAACAGTACGAATAGAAGTCATTTTAACAACTGGAGAAAATATCTCATCAAAATCAATACCATGTTTCTGTGCAAATCCTTTTACAACTAATCTGGCTTTAAATCTTTTCGTACCTCCATCCTCTTCTTTCATCCTGTAAACCCATTTATTCTGTAAAGCCCTTTTACCTGCAGGTAACTTACATAAATCCCATGTCTGATTTTTCAGCAAAGAGTCCATTTCATCTGTCATTGCAGACTCCCACTGAAGCTTTGTATCCACCTGCACAGCTTCATTATAACATTCAGGTTCACCAGCATCTGTTAACAGAATAGAATATAAAGATGGAGAAAATCTTTCTGGAGGTCTACTTAGCCTTGTTGACCGTCTAACACTCACTGGGGTGTGTGGTATTTGTTGTTGCTGTTGTTGCGGAGCATAAGGAACTACTGGAACATGAACTTGTGGAGTATCATCCAGTACTACATAGTCATTTTCTTTCTTCTCATGCTGCAGCAACAGATCTTTGTACAATACTTTCTCATTGAATATGACATCCCTGCTTCTTACAATTTTATGATTTTCAAAATCCCAAAGCCTATAACCAAATTCATCAATGCCATACCCAACAAATACACATTTCTTTGACTTAGCTTCCAGCTTGGTTCTATTTTCAGAATCTATAAGTGCAAAAACTTCACAACCAAAGGTTTTGAGAAAAGAATAACTCACCTTCTTACCACTCCATGCTTCCTCTGGAATACCACTGTCCAAAAGAGTAGAGGGGCCTCTATTGATTAAATAAACAGCAGTGTTCACTGCCTCTGCCCACATATTTTTGGGCAGCCTAGCATGCAACCTCATACTCCTTGCACGCTCCATTATTGTCCTGTTCATGCGTTCAGCCACTCCATTTTCTTGTGGAGTCCTTGGTACAGTTTTCTGCCTACGAATACCATTAGAGGAACAATATTCTTCAAATTCTGTGCTGCAATACTCACCACCATTATCAGATCTGAGACATTTTAAATTTTTACCAGTCTCAGTCTCAACCAAGCATTTCCATTTCTTAAAAGTTTGAAATACATCAGATTTCTGTCTAAGAAAATAAATCCATACTTTTCTTGTTGCATCATCTATAAATGTAACATAATACAGAGAGCCACCAAGGGAAGATACCTGAGCTGGTCCCCATACATCTGTATGCACAAGCTCTAATCTCTCATTTTTCTTTTCCTTCCCACTCTTCACAAAACTAACTCTCTTTTGTTTTCCATAAACACAACTTTCACATAAATCCATATTGACACATTTCAGACCAGGTAAAACTTTCTTTGAATGAAGTAATTTCATACCTTTTTCACTCATGTGCCCAAGTCTGTTGTGCCACAGTGCTGTGTCAGAATCTACAGCAACAGTTTGATGTTCTTCCTGCTCAACTGCAGCCACTGTTCCTGAACATTCATTATCTTCTGAAACAATTAAAGTAGAAGGAACAGTATGACCTGTACAAAGATATAAGGTGCCTACTTTCACACCTTTTGCTACTACTAAGGAACCTTTTGAAACCTTCCAATTTTTATCATTAAAAGTAACTGTGCAACCCTCATCACCCAGTTGCCCTGCTGAAATTAAATTCCTACTCAGCCTTGGAACATGTCTTACCTCTTGTAGTAGCCAATGATTCCCATTCTGCAACTTAATCTTAATTTTTCCCTTTCCAACAATCTGACAGGGTTCATTATCTCCCAAATAAACTAGCCCAAAATCCCCTTGGACATAATCAACAAAATAACTTCTATGGGGTGTAGCATGAAATGAAGCCCCAGAATCTAAAACCCATGAATCATCAATACTTTCTAAGGACAAGAGCAAAGCATCCTCCTCAGATTTGTTACTTACCACATTTGCCTCCTTGTTTCCATCATTTTTGTCTCCTTGATCTTTCTTCCGAGACCAACAATCTTTCTTCTTATGACCTGGTTTTCCACAGTACCAGCAATCATTTGGCCCTTTAGATTTGGACCTCTTTCCCTTTGATTTTCCTCTTGATTTCCCACGATTTCCAGAGTTGTTTCCTCTATCTCTTGTTCTGCCTCTGCTTTCTGTGTTCAATACACTACCCGATGTGGATGCCCCTGAGCTTTTCCTACGAATTTCCTCACTCAATATAACACCAATAACATCATCATACTTTAGGGTATTAGAACCAGAAACAGAATTACTAACAGCCATTACCAAGCCATTCCAGCTTTCTGGCAAAGAACACAAAATCAAGAGAGCCCTAACCTCTTCATCAAAAGTAATTTTAACTGAGGTTAATTGACTTGTAACTGTATTAAACTCATTCAAATGATCAGTAACTGATCCACCTTCTACCATTTTCATATTAAATAAACGCTTCATAAGAAATACCTTGTTTGAAGCTGAAGGCTTTTCATACAACTTCGCTAGGGTTTCCATCAGATCTTTAGCTGTCTTTGCTTCAGTAATATTGAATGCCACCGATTGTGCCAGGCATAGACGAATACTCCCCAGTGCCTTCCTATCCAAAATATCCCAATCCTCCTGAGACATTGATTGCTCTTTCTTGGCTACTCCCTCTAATGGCCGCCATAGATCCTTCTGATAGAGATAATCCTCCATTTGCATCTTCCATAACTGGAAGTTCTGCCCATTAAACTTATCAACCTTTAGCCTACCCTCTTCTGCCATTTCTCCCACTTAACCGAGAGACTCTCCCACTAAATCGTGAGACCTGCTTCAGAGAATAGATGAAAGAACGAACGAAATAACCTTGCTCTGATACCACTTGTTAGGATTAACAAGGCAGAAATAACAATTATGTGCAAATATAACTAATATCAGAAAATAATAAACCACACAGAATAGAACACAATGGCACACAGATTTAACGTGGTTCACCCAATCCCTGGGCTACGTCCACCAACAGCGAGTCCAATATTATTATTATCCAGTGATTACAACCTGATTACAATCCGTAATCCCTTACAACCCAATTCTGCCGCAAATACTAAAATCATACTTCATATAAAATCCCTAACCCTAAGCCATATTATACAATATTTTTCCGCTTTAGGGTTAGAATGAGTTATAAGTAGTCGGCCCAAATAACCGAAAAAAGTAGTCGGCGAGGTCGGGAGGAAAAGTGTACAGTACTTTCCTGATTAGTCACCACAAGCTAACACTCTACCCCCATTGGATAAAGAGTTCCTTTCCACAGTCTTCCTCTTTTTCCTAACAAGTTCTGTAAATTGTCCCTCCAGATTAGAGGACACCATAGCAAGGGATCCCATTGAGGTAGTTGAAGCCGAAGGCGGGGGAAGCAGTTTCCTATCATCTTGTTGCAACTTACTGGCTCTTTCATTATGGAGTTCATTTTCCATGTTTGGTGCATGCGAAATATGGAGTGCACCATGCACTAGATATATGGTTCACACCATATTTTGCATGACCTTGTGAAAAGCTAAGCCTTATGCTTGGATTTACCTTGTGCATTTAACCCAAAGGACATGATGAGTATTATAGGCCAGAGACATGCTTTTTAATACTCCCCATCAAGTTTGCACATGTTTCAATATAGACCAAAAAACCACTATGATTTTAAACTCTATGTTAACTATCTAACCATAAATTTTTTTATGATTTTGACTATGTGAAACTTTTCATCTTTAATTTCTTTCGTCAATGTGTCCATTTTTTGTTGAAAATGAACATGTGGTATTTTAAGCATAGATTTTGACTCGTTCGTTGAATTTTTGAAAAAAAAAAACATTTTTAGAAATTGGACTCCATTATACACACCTAGATTCTTTTTTATATATATTTTATTATTTTTCAAAAATGTTTGGGGGACCACGGTCAAATTTCATCTTTTCAAGATGTCTCCACTTTGAAAATTAGTTAAAAAATCATGTATCCATAAAAAAACAACCAATGAATATGGGATAAATTAAATGATGTTAGCTAACTTCTAATTGGAGTGATTTTGAAAATTCAAAATAAGGTTGACATTTTAGGGGGAGCACACCAAACAATATGTTTTTTTTTAAAATACAGGACCACTTTGCGTGCCCCCCTTTTGAGACCTTTAGTTTCCATCTTTTTTTTAAAAAAAAGTATTTAATAAACTAGCTTTGGATCACTTCAATTCTTGTTCTTGTTTCATTTTTAAATTTTGAGTGCAACTATCTTGAATTTCTCATCAAATTTTTTTATTTTTTTTTCAAATTTTAGAAAAAAAAGTGACATCTTAAGATCCTTTCTGGTCCCTCATCTTGATGAACTTACCCTTACCTCATCCAAATTGTTTTCATATGCTCATGAGGTGAACTGATCCTATGTCTTGGGTCTTTATTCTATACAAACACCTTCAATTTGTCTCTTTTTGGTAGACTATGACACCGAATGTCATATTCCTAGTAGACTTTGACACCTAATGTCATAGTCCTAGTAGACTATGGTACCTAGAGCTCTAGTCCCTCTAAAAGAACCCAAAAATTGAATATGTCCAAGTATTGGTTCCTGACATTTGTAATTTGATCTCTATTATTTTTTATGATAATTGAACGTCAAACTAAATGTGAAAATACTTTGGGCATATATATGGAAATAATTTATTTTTCACAAATTCAAATTGAAGAAGCTATTATAACTGTTTAAGACTTCTAATTCCTTCATTCGACAGTAGATTTGAGTACAAGGAACATCAAGCTACAACAAATTATCTTCAAGTATGCTTTCATGATAGATTATGTTATGATTTGTCATGTTATTGCATCAACACTTGTAGGGAATTTTCTAAAGAGCATTGCATTAGCAAAACTATCAATCAGAATGTGTAATGCTATCAATTCATTATTTTATTTATCTTTTAGCCTTTTCCCTACCAAAGGTAAGCTCTCTTTTTATCATCATTTCTTTAGTGAAGGTGGAAACACCAACATGAAGTTTGACATATAGAAGCCCTTATATAAAACAACAATTTCCCTCTTCTATGTGTGTAGGTTATAGATGTAATAGTCAAAAGTTGTAGACTTGTGCACATGAGAGTGAGACATAAAGTTCCAAACTTTAAATATGTGAACCACCTAGGTATATACCTATTTTCTTATTTGATCAATACTTTTAGGTTGAATATTTTAGGGAAATATCTATAGAGCATCCTAATCTATAATTTGCCTCAATTGAAAAAGATACCTCTAAGCATAAATCTTTTTATTATAAATCTTGTCAATTTTCTATCATTTTATCTAGTCATTACATATTTACGTAAAAAAAAATAAAAACAAATGAATGATATTGATTTTGATCTTAGTTTATGTCTTTAGACTAGGGCTTCATTTCAATAGATTACATAGTTATGCTACAATCCAAGGTATTAGAGATGGTCATCTTATTGAATGTTATGTTTGATGTACTATAGAAACAATATAATATAATATGACTTCTCTTTGAAACAACAAACATTAGCACAATAATACATTAGTTATAAATAAAAAATATATGTATATAAATCACACTTTAAAGAAAGTTTTGAATACAAAATTGTGGAGATGATGTGAGAAATTATTAGTTGTCTCATTTATTTTTTATGGAAGGTATTAAGAATAGAGGATCCTCTAATATTTTGAGTATCTAAACTTGATAGTTTGGTGGAACATGGGTTGGACTTAATGTGATTTTGCAAATCAATTTTAATTGAACAATATTTTTTAAGTATACTTATGTGGTATGATTTAAAAAATAATTTCTTTTCTTTTCTAATTTAAATTCAAATTCAAAATATTTCTAATTTAAATTATTAGTGAAAATTGAATTGATTTCTCTTAAGAAAAATGTAAAACTATTAGTTTTTAAAAAATGCAACTCTAAATGAATATAGATTATCCTACCAATTTTTTTAATTGTTCTATCATATAATTTTAGACAATCATCATAAAATAAATAATATATTAAATTTATTAAAAAATTAAGTGTTCCCTATTTCTCCTTTTCTTCCTCCTCCCTCCCTTATGTAACATTTTTGAACCAATGAAAAGCCAAAAGACAACTCAACTAAAATAAGAAACAAAAGGAAAAGGATAAGGATAAAAAGATAAAAAAATAATGGATTTCCACACTTTGGATTTTCTTGGGGAGGACCCAACAAAATTGTTAGACATCTCAACATCCCTTTCTTTGTTTCTCCCTCCCTTAAGGATATGTGGTTATGGGTTAAAGAAAGAATTGATAAGAAGCTCAATAAGTGGAACAATAGGGTGCTCTCCCTTGCCAAAAGATCCTCTCCTCTTATAGTATATACTATTCCTCTGCTTGGATGCTTAGTAATTATCAGATTTTTGAAATCCAAAAATCCATCAGACGGTTCCTTTGGTCTGATGGTAAGGGTAAAAGGAAGACTCACGTGGTCAAGTGGAGTTGGTGTCACATTGACAAAAATCTTGGAGGGCTGGGACTCAAGGATCTTAGGCTGCAAGGGATGTCCCTCACTGCCAAATGGATCTTCCAAGCCTTGGATGACCAAGAACCATGGAAGATTTTGATAAGGAACAATATCCAAAACGGTGTCCCTAAGTCTGCCAAGTCTTGGAAGGCGCTCCCTTTTTCTGACTTAGTGGCTGGCTCCTTCCCTGTCTTTGTCCAAGGTACGTCAGTCTTCAAATCCATTTGGAAAGCCCAGGAGCATGTTCGTGGATTTATAGACAACTCTAGCTTTGATTATAATGACACCCTGCATGGAGAATGCTCAATATGGTGGAATCTCTTCCACAACAATAAACCTCTTGTTTTAACCCAAGGCTTCTCTGCTAGACTTTGGCATAATAGGGGTATTAAATGTATTATGGACATCCTTGAGAAAAATAACCTTATTAGTTGGGAAACCCTTAGTAATGATTACGACCTTCCTGATTCTCACAAAAGAACTTACAATATGATTAAGAATGCTTGTGCTCCCCTTAACCTTCCCCGTAACACTGATGTTGACTCTCATAGATTCCTCTGCTTCCGTTGGAATGATGGATCCCTCCTCCCTAAAGTTAAAGCTAAAGACATATATAGGCTTCTGAACCATGACACCTCGATTACTGATCATATCAATTCCCTTTGGTATGTTGACACTAGCTCCTCTGACTGGCAGAAAACTTTTGAAACTTTTTGGAAATATCCCGTCCCCCCAAAAATGAAGTGCTCTCGCTGGCAACTCATGCTTGATAGATTTCCTATTAGAAGCCATCTTGCTGATTATGACACTTGTTTGGTCTATAGGATGCCTGAGACTTTGAGACACATTTTCTTTGATTGAATTTTTGCCAGGGAAGTTTGGTTGATGTTTGGGATCTCTTATTGAACATGTTTGTACTCTTGATATTATTATTGGATTTATACATGGTCTTAAAAAAGATGCTAATCTATTCTGACAAATCCTTTCTTCTTTCATCCTTTGGTTTATATGGAAGTAAATAAATGAGGAAAAATTTCAAGGCAATGGAAGAGCTCTTATTGGTTTTCTTAGGAAACTCATTCGCTTTAAAATTATGTCGCAGGTTTGCTGTGTGATGAACTTGGAAAGAGAAAAGCTGCTTAGATTCCTCAGAGATGGACATGCCACTATGTTCATATACGAAATGAAGGATGGCTTTGAGTGGGCCAGTATTGCAGAGAACCAAACTGCTTTTGATGATGCGCTCAAGAAACTGATCAAGGACATCAAGGACAACAAAGGTCCTTATTTTGACAAATTCGAGTTGTTTATGCATATTATAGAAAGGAAGAAGGTGGTCTGGATGGAGGGTGCTCAAGGGTGGACCTCCTGGGTGGTGAACTACGATGATATTCTTCATTAAGAATACTTTTTTTTGCTGGCTCCTTTTGGATCATATTCACGACAACTATTATATATTTTGTTAATTTTGTTCTCTATTATATTGTTTTGATTAGTTGTGTTGTATTTGTGGGTTGAGGCATTGCCTCCCCCTTGCTTGCTTTGTAAACTCCTTTTGATCACTCAATTTTTAATATTAAAAAAATATACGTTTGTCAGATTCAGTTAAGAACATATATCTATTCTTATCAATTTTATTTTTATTTTTGGTCGATAAGGGGCCGAGGCCAAGTAGTATATATAATATTATAATTAAAACATACATAAGTTGAAAAGTATCATAGGCTCTCAGGAAGAGACCTAGCTAGCATAAAATATCATACAAATAACCAGAGGCACTAGTAAAGTCTAGGCTACCTTAGGTAGGAAACATGCTATTTTCTTGCCAAATATCCTAAATCTCCAAGTTCCATAATGTTCAAGGCAAGTACTCATGTGAATATGCATACTCCAGGAAGTTGGCCTGAAAAACAACCCATCCATCAATAATGAAGTGAAATTGCAAGAGCGAGAGTGCCGCCAACTCCTAAACTCTCTGCTGTTAATAATTGAGGATGTCATATCAGCACTGTCAAGGCCTTCAACTTGTCACCAAATCTTCAAAATTGGGATCCTTGTTCTCCAAAGAAGCACTCTAACTTCAAACGGGCAATTAGTACTTGACTAATTGGATGGAGGAAATTTGAAATTCTCATAGACGTTGAGGCGAAATGTTCAAGAAAATGTTCTTCCGGTGTAACCCTCTAGATGCCAGATCCGCCAATTCATCTGCTAGAGAATTCCCTTCACGAAAGATGTGATTAATTGTTATTGATTCAAATCTGCTAATAGATTGTAGAATGATGTCCAGAAGAGCTTGAAGACGCCAATTTTGTGTTGACCCTGTTCTAGCAACATTAATTGTTATCATGGAGTCCCCTTCAATCTCCAATTTCTTCACTCCTATCTCATTTGCTAAAACGAGACCAAAAAGAAGGGCCTTGAATTCAACCATGTTGTTGGTGTCATTCTCCAGTAGTTTGGCTAATTGAGCTATAATTATTCTTTCTGAAGAGTGAATGATGCAGCCTCCTCCCGATGGGCCTGGATTGCCTTTAGAAGCTCAATCAAAATTAAGTTTGAACCAGCCTGGAGCAGGGGGCCTCCACACACAGGATGCTCTCAAAGCTTGGTTAATTTTGCAGCCTCTATATATATTTTGTTAATTTTGTTCTCTATTATATTGTTTTGATTAGTTGTGCTGCATTTGTGAGTTGAGGCATTGCCTGCCCCTTGCTCGCTTTGTAAAATCCTTTTGATCACTGAATTTTTAATATAAAAAAAAATATACATTTGTCAGATTCAGTTAAGAACATTATCTATTCTTATCAATTTTAACTCTATAGGTTCTTTCTTTTTTGAAGGGCTTGCAACTTGCAAGCCACTGACATAATCTAGGAAAATAAAACTATTTAGAAACCATAAAAACCAGAACAAAGATAAATGTACCATCATCTGTAACTTAGCAATGCTCGCGTGTCAGGGACCCACTGAACTTTGGGATCCTTGTCATCCTTATCCAATTTCTTACTTGAATTAGATATGCATATTCTGGAATTTTAACAATTATTTAGAAATCTACACAAGTAAAATGACGTTATCTTGCACATTAAATAATAACATTCTTTTGGATGCCTTCCATAATGCTGGAGAAAAAAGATTTTTTGAGTGCTGGTTAGCAAGGCATAAAAGGTTTTTGAAATACAGATCCCTAGTCCACAAACATTTTGGACAAAATAGATTACAGCATTTTTTACTTTTTCTCTTAGTAAGGCACTTTCCTCTGGATGGATTCTCAATTATAGATCTTAGATCTGATATCAACCAAGGGAGTTCTTACAAACCTTCAATTTACAGAGATTCTCAATCTACAGTGAAATCAATAGTATAGAATGTATTGTGTGTTTACTGTTTAATAGTCAAAAGAATGAGTTAAAAAGATTGTTTCTGAAATCTTTTTTGAAATGAACTGTGAAAATTTTTATATTGGTATTTTGGATCATATTCAAATGATTCACTATCAGAAAGAGTAGTGGCTTTGGTCTGATTAAGTGTCTTAATGCCATCTGTAGTTTCTAATATTATTAATTTTTTTTCTGTAATTTAGTGGCATGTCACTTGATTGCTAGATATGTTTGTCATCAATACTCTCTTTCTGTCTAAAAACACAATTTTGAATTCCTATCTCTTGTATTTTACTTTCTCATGAAAAATTATGGAGCTCACTTCTGATGAAGGATGATCCGAATAAACAAACAGTTAAAACTAGAAACTGAACTGTGAAACCCTTATGTCTACAATACAAAACGCCTTTCACCCTTAAATAGTTTAGAATAATGTGATGATTTTATAATCAATGTTCTGAATGTTCACTACGTAGTCATACAACTTTAACAAATTCTATTTTAAAAGCCCCACAAAATTTAATCATTTCCCAAGCAAGAAATTGTGAGAGGCTAAGGTCTAAGCAGAGACCGAGACAGAGGGTCTGCATGTATTTTCAGCCTAGGCTAAAATGTCTTAGTAATGTTAGTTCAAACCAACACAAAAAACACCCACAAAGTTAATGGGTTTTTTCTTACTCCAATCAATTTAGTAATCCACCAACACCCACATCAAATAACAGAGAAAAAAAACAGCATTTTTATTACTCCCCCAAGCTCTCCTCTAAACAAAATCCTGCAAAATAACTATTGCACAGACACATATTCACAAGCCCACTTTTGTAGCTCCAAAACCATCTTGGGGCCTGATTTCACTTTCAAACTTGCACCATCTGAGAAAATATACAGAAAAAGAAGAAGAAGAAACAGAAACAGAAACTGCAAGCAAGTTGCAGTTTCTCCCATCAAGCATTTTCCACATTACTGTCACTCACAGAAGAAGAAGAAAGTTGTGTGCCCACAAAAGTGGGTTTGTGCTCACCAGGCATAATCACAAGCACTTTCTCATTCTGCTCCTCATCATTGCAGCACATGACCTCAGGCTTAACAGGGCCAAGGGTTTCCTGATAGTTAGTTTCTCTCTGGTTTAGGGAGACAGAGACCATTCTGAACCAAGTGCAAACCAGAATGAGCGAGGCAAAACCAATAAGAGCCAGCATAGCAGCCACTCCAATAAAGAGATACAGAGCAGGAGAACGCCATCCCAAATGGGAGCCATTATTATTATTATATGGGTTTGCAGGTGAAATGTATTTCATCCTTCTCAAATCATTCATTCACCAGTCCAGTAGATCAGCAAACACTGCAATGAATGAACCACCGCCACTGCTCAATATAGCAAAATAATTTTGTTGGTCTATCTTAGAATTCAGTTTGTTTTTTTCCCCTGATTTCGTTACCACTTCAGCCGAGCTTATCGCGCAGGGAGGACAGGGAAATGAGAAGAGTACTTATTTTGTCACGAGGAAAAGGAAGGCATGCAATTATTTAACATGAAGTGTGCGTTTCAATTGCAATGTATGGATCAGATTTCATCTTTAATTTAAATTACAGACCCAAAAGCACCTGCCATAGTACAGGATTGAAGTGATAATAATTTTTTTCCTTTGTTTACTTTCATTTTAATATTACCCAAAAATCTTTCTCATCACGCTTTTAAACTCCCTGAATTCCATGCCACGTTTAGCGAACTTGCAGATGTATATTCCAAACCATGACGGTTTGGCGATTTAACTTGGCTGAATTCTGAGTTGGTGGAATGTTTTGCAGCTCTAAAAATGGTATCCGTTACAAATTGATTTAAAGTGGCCATTCATTTTTTTATCATTTGTGATGAAGATCATTTTTCCATGTGATTTGTGGTTTATTAACATCCATAACGAGATATTAAGAATGGGAGAAAAATGAAGGGAGCGGCGGATAAGTTGGTGTTTTCTGAAAAGAAGGAAAAATATTATAAAGTGTTTTCGATGTTTTGAGAAATATACTCCTCCACTTTGTGCCATCTTCGCCTCTGTTATGAATAGAAACACATATTTCTTAACCATGAAAAGCTGACATAAAGGTGAAGGCCATTGAAACCATCCTATGGTTACATAACTACGATTAAATTTGTATATCTACAAATGGGCGAACTATATAATATTTCACCACCATCAAAGTCTGCCATTGAAACCTTCCTATGGTTGCATAACTACAAATGGGCCAACTATATAATATTTCACCACCATCAAAGTCTTGTTACAATATTAGAGAGTCTAAAATTGTTAGAACAACTTCGAATCTTATTTTTCTAATTCAAAATTTTCATCAACTTACGCTATTATGACTTCAATCGACTTCAACATGGAATATTCAAATTTGAATGCTAGAGTATTGTTTAGAAGGAAGAGTCGTAGATTATTTAGACAACCACTCATTTGGTTGATGATTTTTTTTTTTGGCAATCAATTTATATCTAGATGATTGTATTGGTGGTTGCATATATACATATAAAATGCATTCAATCATTTACGTGCTACTTTTGTAATGAAATAACTTGTACAAATGAATAAGATAATATGAAATATGTTGAGAATGATGTATACTAGTAGAAAGAAATAAGCAACTTCAAGGGAACAAACCTCCAAATCTCTCTAATGAGAATTCACTTCACAATATGATGATAAAATAAGACTCACTACCTCCTATATATACTCTATTTATGTCTAGGACATCACCTAGGCTAACCTGAATATGACTATATAGGCCTGCCTAAGGCTAACCTAATTAACCAAATAGCAATGTAATAATGATACTATGACATAATTAGGGATTAGGGTAGCCACAAGCTGAATAATCCTAACTATATAAGGTTATTATTTATAATAAGTTTATATTTGAGCATGCATTAGCTCAAAAATATTCTCAAAATTATAGATTACCTAAATAATTATTCTAGTGAATTTCCATTGCAAGAACATTTCTAGCTTTGAACATAGTAAGATTTTTATTTTTAAAAGTGATGAATGAAAGTTTTAAAGTTAATTTTGAATGCCTTAGAGGTTCCAAAATGACCTAAGAGTGGCAATAATTGGCGTAGCAGGCTATATCTTTGTAGAACATTTCATGATCTTTCTAGTGGTTCAAATGTTTCATCAACTAGAGTCTTATCTATCAAAAGCAATGACCTTTGGATGTTAAGTTTCTTGAAATGGAAAATATAAAAAAAGTCCCGGACTCATAAATAAGTTGTAAAAGGTTGCTACCCATGTCGGTGTATGTTTTGACAAATCATAGAACATCTTGGATTGGAGATAAGATGGACACCACTTTTTGGGTGGTTTTAGCTAATAGTTTTGTATGATGTTTTCATATATTGAGTGTTGTATATATAAAGTCCATGAGATAGAGGTTGTGTGTAACATTCTTATAGTTGAATAGTTACTTCCTGATCTTTGGTTGGTGATACTCATGTGTGAAGCATTATTGTGCACTTATATTATATTCTTTTGTTGAAATCTGAATAATAAGTTGGGCAGATTTTGGAGTGTAAGATTTTAATGAATTTTCACTATGTAAATAATTGTGTTGTGGTATGGATTCAATTTATGTTTATTTATGTTAAGTTTTGTAACTATTATAAAGATCTATAAAAAGTTTTTGCCTAACCCTCTTGTCAAGGTTAGTGTAGGAAGTTGTTTCAAAGCCCTAATTTACTTCCAATAGGATGCAAATTGGACCTCAAAGCTTGAAATGCAATTGCTTCAAGGTTTGAAATAATTGATATAGTTTACACATTTCAAGAAGTAATTTAGACCCAAAAGCATGAAATGGATGTTTAGTTGGATCTATACTTACATTTTATAGTTTATATTTTTGAAGATACAAATTAGACCTCACTTTCTAAAATGAAACTTCATTAAGATTATAACTATGAGTTACATTTTTCATGTCTCAAGTTGAAAATCAAACTCTAGTATTTGCAAATCATGCTAGAAAGGATTGAATTCAAAGTTAAATTTTAATGACATAAAGATACAAATAGACCATGAATTCCAAAATGTAGAGCCAACATGATTTGGAGTTAGAGTTGCATTTAGTATATAGATAAAAGTCGAGTTCAAATACCAAGATAGAACTATAAGGTGCATATTATGGAAATTCTCATTCTTTGAGTTGCCTCTAGGTTTTGAGGTTCTAGGAGTAGGGATGTGGAGATTTATTATTTGTTTGACAATTTACATGTAGACCTCCTTATTTTTTATGCCATCTTAATTTATGCTTGAATGAATCCCACACTTGCACTATTTTGTGTGATTCATTGATCTGTGTATGCTGATTTTGTAATTTTTTTGTGGTGGCACTTTGTGTGTGCAAGAGTGCAATGTTGAATGTTAGTGCCACACTTATTTAATGAAAAAAATGTTAGCTTGGTATTTTACCATTAATGTCTTGAGTGATCACTTAGGATGTTGTATTAATAGAACACTAAATTTTGATATATCTCTAGGGAAATTTTAAAAAATAGAAAGAGTGAGAAATAATATTTAAAATAATTAAAACAATTCAAAAGAATAAAAATTCTATAATAAAAAGAAAAAGAAAAAGAAAACATAATCTTATAGCATACAATACATGTCTATCATGGTTTATAT
The DNA here is from genome assembly GCA_027943335.1 of Chamaecyparis obtusa. Classification (NCBI taxonomy): domain Eukaryota; kingdom Viridiplantae; phylum Streptophyta; class Pinopsida; order Cupressales; family Cupressaceae; genus Chamaecyparis; species Chamaecyparis obtusa. Next base: position 116,043 of record BSBK01010188.1, on the reverse strand, counting down.
TTTATGTTCTAGTTTGTATGTACAAGAAGTTTAAAACATATGTCTCTTGCGATTTATATTTCATGTTATAAGATGTAAATTGGACTCAAAGCTTGAAATGAAATTCTATCAAGTTTCATTCTTTTTCCTAGTTTACATGTTGCAAGAAGTAACTTAGACCCAAACATATGAAACACAAGTCCATTAAGATTCAAACTTTGAGTCGTTGAGTTGCATTTTGCATGTTGCAAGATGACAATCAAAATCTAAAGTTTGAAATGTACTTTGGAAATCATGCTAAGAAAGGATTGAAATCAAAGTTGAATTTTTAATGATATAATGATATAATTTGAAATTGAATTCCAAAATGTAGGGCCAACATGTTTTAAGTCAGAGTTGTAGATGAAAATTGAACAATAAGTCCAAGATACAACTACAAAGTGTATATTATGGAATTTGAAAATTTTCCTACTTTGAGGTTGCTCCTAGGCCTTTTATTTTAAGAATAGTTATGTGGAGTTTGGGGTTTGTTCGACAGTTTGCATGTGAACCTCCTAATTTTTTTTATGTTTCTACGATCCATGATTGAGTAATTCTTCCATTTTTTATGCAAGATCATTCTAGGATTCTTGGCAATCCTGTATCAACCAAAAATATGTTTGTCTTTGAAGGCAGATTGTTAGTTTTGATCTTGGTTTGGTGGAGTACTTGCTTGGTTTGGGAGACTGGTTGCTCAGTTTCTGTGGTTACCGGGGTGCTCGGTCTTTGAAGAAGGCTTGGTAAATGAAGGCGTCGGTTGCTTCTGGCGCTTGACAAAAATTGTGTTACTCAATCATGCTTGGCATGGTCTGTTGACTGGCACTCAATTATTTCCTCTGTTTCTCGATGTTCTTTCTTACCGATTGGATTGTTTGGTTGGATCGGCTTAGCCGACTGGTTCCGTTGATTTGGGTCATGCTCCTCAAGTTATGGATTGACCACTAGACGTGTTGAGGACCTAGATATGGTGTGTTACATCCTTCTATGCGGATCTGATGACCATTGGGGCCATCTTGGAGATTTTATTTATTTGTAAGGCTATTTGAGAGCCGACTGATGTTTTGACATTTAATATTTGTATATCCTATAGATTCGACTTGTGGCTGGGATTTGGTATTTAAGTAGATGCTTGGGTAGTTGTTTAGGTCAGATGGGAGGTAGTAGAAGTTAGTAGCCTGCGAGCTTAGGCATAGGAAGATTGCTTGGAAGTTTGAGTATAAGTTTAGATCTTTCCCAGGGTTCTTAGCAGTGTGTTGTGTGTTGCAGACCTGGGCTAGATGAATACAGATGTTGTGGAAAAGATCAAGATCCTGCGAGATCTTGTAGATTGTTACTTGCTTTGTATCTGACCATAACCGAGAAAGCCTTACAGCCCAGCACATTGCATGTAATCGATGATTTGATGAATAAAGATTTATGTTCTATATTAGATCTATTTTTGTTGTTGTGTATTTCTATTGCGTATTGGTTTGGCTGCAAAGTCGGTCAGTCCTTAATTAGATCCACCAACCTTGACTGTGTCAGGTGGTATCAGAGTGAAGTTTGTTCCTGTTTGAGAGAAGTCTATTCCTGTTGGAGCCGAGTGGAGCTTGTGTGTTTAAATTTGGATCTTGATTTGAAGATTTCTCTGAGGAGAAATTGTGAGATCTCAGAGGAAGAAGCTACTGGAGAATTTAGTCTTGATGATTTTAGGGCTTTGCAGAAACAAGTGCAAGATCTACAAGAGGAATTGAGAAAGAAGAAGACTACATCGAAGGAAGGTAGTGATGATGAATCTGAGGAAGAAGATCATTTTGAAGAAGCTAGAGATCCTGAAGAAAATAGAATCCTGAAAGATATGTCTAAAATTGGGAAAAGATCTAAGATTGAAATTTCTGCATTTGCTGGAAGCCTTAGGTCAGAAGAGTTGATTGATTGGATTAATGAGATGGATGAATACTTTGAGTATGAAGAAATAGAAGATCCTAACAGGGTTAGATTTTCAAAGACTAAGTTGAAGGATCATGCAAATATTTGGTGGAGAGAAGTTTAGTTGGAAAGAAGTAGGGAAGGAAAAGAAAAGATCATTAAATGGAACTGAATGGTTGACAAGTTGAAGAAGTAATTCATTTTGGTGGATTATGAATTGGACATGTTTAAGAAGATGCAAGCTTTGAAGTAGACTAACAAATTGGTACAGGAGTATACCGAGGAGTTTTACAAAATCCTGATTAGGACTGGTCATTCTGAAGTCGATAAAGAGAAGGTTGCTAGGTATGTCTATGGTTTGAGACCTAGTATTCAAGAAGAGTTACTTACTATTCGGATGACAAAAATAGGAGATGCTTATCAGATGGAATTAAAGATTGAAGAGAAGCTGAATAAGAAGTTTGAAGGAAGACAAAATGATAGGAATCGAGGTGGTAAGACTGGTGAGACAGTTGCTGAAAGTAATGTGATAGAGAATCCTAAGTGTGATGTGGGATCTAGTAGTGGTCAAGGTACTAAGAATTTCAATAGTGGACAAAAAGGAAGGTGGAAGAATGAGTTCACTGGTACTTTTTATAACTGTGGTGAAGCTGCTCACAGAAGTTTTCATTGTCCTAAGAAGAGGGTGGCACTAATTGCTGAAGAAGACATTGTGAATGTTGCAGAAAAAGGTGAGACTCTTATCACTAGGAGATTAGCTGCATGTGTCCAGGAATTGGTACAAAGAAGAAATTTGTTCAGAACCATATGTATGTGCAAGAATAAGGTATGTAATGTCATAGTTGATGGTAGTAGTTCTGAGAACTTTGTTTCAGAAGAGATGGTTAGTAAGTTGAATTTGGAAAGAAAGAAACATCCTAATCCTTATTAGATTAGTTGGATACAAGATGTGTCTAAGGTTAGAGTTGAAGAAAAATGCTTGGTTAGTTTTCAGATTGGATCTTATCATGATGAGATATTGTGTGATGTATTGCCTATGGATGCTTGTCATCTGTTGCTCGGTAGGCCTTAACAATTTGACAAAAATATTTTGTTTGATGGTCATGGTAACACCTATATGGTTAGGCATGAAGGAGTTCGACATAAACTGTTACCTTTAAAAGAGACAGGGGTTAAGGGATGTGGTGTTATCAGGTATTGTCCTTGTGACAAACCTCAGGAGCAGAGAATTGATGAACCTATTCCTACAAAGATTGGTTTGAAAGAGAGGGAGAATGATATATTTGAAGAGTTTTTTGAGATTAAGATGCAGATGGTCTTTCTAACAGAGATGGTACATTTGATGATGACATTTGTGACATAGAGAGATGTAGATGATGCTGGGTTGATTGAAGAATCTGAAGGAGATAGTATTTACCGAGATACTGAGGTGGTCGGTAGTGGAAGGAATGGTCAGAGTCGGTTGTTATCAGTTGCCGACCGAAAGGATAAGAAAAGTGGAAAGTAGAAGAACTTGCTACAGGAAGAAATGAATGAAGTGAAGACTACTTGGGATGAAGGACAAGAGGAGATATGGGTTAAGAACAGATTTGGCATACCTGTTCGGATTCCCTTGAGGCGTTCCTGATTTCCTTATGAGAAAATATTTCTTACCTGGGGTGTCTGATGCAGGAGCATCCTAGGATTCTTGGCAATCCTGTATCAACCAAAAATATGTTTGTCTTTGAAGGTAGATTGTTAGTTTTGATCTTGGTTTGGTAGAGCACTTGCTCGGTTTGGGAGTCTGGTTGCTCAGTTTCTGTGGTTACCAGGGTGCTCAATCTCTGAAGAATGCTTGGTAACTGAAGGTGTCAGTTGCTTTTGGTACTCGACGATAACTGTGTTACTCGGTCATGCTTGGTGTGGTTAGTTGACTAGTGCTTGATTATTTCCTCTGTTGCTCGGTGTTCTTGCTTATCGTCTGGATTGTTTGGTTGGATCGGCTTGGCTGACTGGTTCTGTTGATTTGGGTTGCGCTCCTCAATTTATGGATTGACTGTTGGATGTGTGAGGACCTAGATCTAGCATGTTGCATCCTTCTATGCGGATCTGATGACTGTTGGGGCCATCTTGGAGATTTTATTTATTTCTAAGGCTATTTGAGAGCCGACTGATGTTTTGGCATTTAATATTTGTATATCCTGTAGAGCCGACTTGTGGTTGGGATTTGGTATTTAAGTAGATGGGAGGTAGTAGAAGTTAGTAGCCTGTGAGCTTAGGCACAGGAAGATTGCTTGGAAGTTTGAGTACAAATTTAGATCTTTCCTGGGGTTCCTACCAGTGTGTTGTGTGTTGCTGACTTGGGCTAGTTGAATACTGATGTTGTGGAAAAGATCAAGATCCTGCGAGATCTTGTAGACTGTTACTTACTTTGTATCTAGTCGTAACCGGGAAGGCCTCACAGCCCGGCACATTGCATGTAATCAGTGATTTGATGAATAAAGATTTATGTTCTATATCAAATCTGTTGTTGTTGTTGTTTATTTTCGCTGTGTATTGGTTTGGCTGCAAGGTCGGTCAGTCCTTAATTGGATCCACCAACCTTGACTGCGTCAATTTTCATAATTGATGTCTATGCTAATTGTGTCATCGCATTGTGTGGTAGTGTCATGATCCATGCTTGAGTAATTCTTCCACTTGCACCATTGATATATATTCTAATAGTGTGATTGTGTTGTGTGGTGGCACCTTTTCCATGGATGAATGGAATGCATTATGCTAATTTAACATATCTATACCATGAAATATACATTAGTTTGGTTTTTTCCTTTAATGTCTTTAGTAAGGACATCTCTCTAGACAAATACAAAAAAAAATGTAGATGGAAAATTATACTAAAAATAGTTATAGCGTAAGTTTATTTATACTCCTTATCATTCTAAGGGATCTCTGTAGCCCTCAAAAATACTTTTGACAACATAAATTCTCAAGATAGATAGTAGAAAGGGCAATCTTATTAAATGTTAAGTTTGGTGTATTATATAGCAATCAAAGAAAATAAGACTCCTATCTATCTTCCTATCTATCTTTATTATTTTTGTAAAATGAGATTTCTGAAATTTGCATTCCTTGACATATTCTATAATACATAATCAGAGTAAAGTTGTAAAAGAAAAAGAGAATAAAAGAATAAAAGAAAACCAATACAATTAAATAAATATAAAAGAATAAAAATTAAAAGGACATCAATTTAAGAATAAAAAGAATTAGAAAAGAAGAAGATTTAACAAATTACCTTAAAGAAGAAGGACAATAATATAGATGAAATTAGAAAAGTAAAAGACCAAAGACTCTCCACTAAAAATAAGAAACAAACAAAAGAATAAAAGATAAAAAGAAACAATTTCCACCTATAAACATTCATTAATACACATTTTATATAAAAATGGAAAGTGGATCTATCCATATATCACAGAGTATGATTCATGATGACTCTTTCTTTTTTTGAAGGGATAGCAAACCAATTTTATAATCTACGAGTAGAAACCTATTTTAGAGAAAAAAAAATTAAAAAACAGAGAAAAGTTAAAGGTTCATCACATAGCATCATCCGGAGCTTAGCAATGATCGCGTGTCAGGGAGCAGTGACCTTTTCGTTGTCATCCTTATCCAATTCCTTCAATTAGGCATGTATATTCTGGAGTTTTAACAAAATTTAAGAAAAACAGTACAAGGTGACGATACCTTGGCAGTTCACACTAAATAATACAATTAATATTTTTTTTTGTCTTCCAACAAGGAGAGTTCTCTACGGCATCAACAAGTTTTTCCCTTACAGATCTTCAAAATGTAGAGAGATCAATGTATTGTGTGTTCAATAGTCAAAAGATTGAGCTTGAAAGATTGTTTTTGTATTAAGCTATACAAAATTTTAAATTGGTATTTTGGTTCTTATATTCAAATGATTCATTATCAAAAAGAGTAGTCTTTAGTCTGATTTAGTGTGATCTTTGCTATTATATTTTGACAATTCATATGAATGCTGTTATAGTTTTAGTATTATAGTTCTAATTTTTAGATTTGATTGTGTAAATTTTTTTTATCATCAACATTTTCCATCACACTCAGTGATCCATCAGCAAAATGTTCTTACAGAATCAGAAAGTATGATCCCAAACATTAATGATAAAAAAATAAAATTACACTATTAAATTCAGAAATTATAACAAACTATAACAATAATAATTGTCACTCTTATTTCAGTCAAACTGAAGTCCAATATTGACAGAGTAAATTGTATTTTTCTTATCAATTGGCCGGATACCAAGCGAGTATGAACAAGCAAGATAAACTTATCAATATTCTTCTACTACTGATGCTCTGTTCTGATTATAGATCGTTCAATGTTATCTGAAATGTCAATTAAAAACATATACAATCAATTTGACAAACAAATATCTAAAAGGACTATATAGCATGTGGAAGATTAATGCTGCCTGCAGTTTCTAATATTGTTCAAAAGCTTTCTGTTGTTTACAATCTAAATACACAGTGGCACTTCCCTTGATTGTTAGATTTGTTTGTCATGATTACTCTCTTTCTGTCTAAACACATAATTTTGGACTACAAATCGTCTTTCACTCTTAAACTGTGTAAAGAAATTGACAGTTGTAGAATACTGTAATAATTTTATAATCAATGTTCTGAAAATTCACTACATACATGACATACTTCCTTAACAAACTCTGTCGTTAAAGTTCTGCAAAATTTAATCATTTCCCAAGAAACAAAGTGTGATAGGCTAAGGCAAAAGCAGAGACAGAGACAGAGGCTCTGCATCAGCTGCCAGCTAAGGCTAAAATATCTTAACAATGTTTCTGGTTGAATCAGAAGGGAGAGGACCCTGATCCCAAAGTACAGCAATTACAGAAGATTCACATAACAGCACAAGAATCCCAACTTCAGACCATTACAGCCAAAAGCATCAAAAAACCTGCACTATCCAAAATCAATCAAAACAAACTTCACAGGAGTATTTGCACCCACATCTAACCCCATCCAACATTACTATAAACAGAATAATCAATATAGTCTTTCATCACTAACAGCATAAAGTAGCTAGGAGAATAATTATTTATCAAAACATTATCACAGCCAACTGGGTCCACGCCCTTAAGATTCACATAATCCAAAAAGAAAACAGCAACTACACAGACTAGCTATACTGATACTACTAACATTGTCCAGCAAAATAATAAGTAAATGTCTTAGCAATGTTAGTCCAAAAACAACACAAAATAAAATCCCACAAAACTAATGGGTTTTTTCCTTACTCCTATCAATTCAGTAATGCAGTAATCCACCCACATCAAATAACAGAGAAAAAAGCATCCACATTTTTATTTCTTTCCCAAGCTCTTCTGTAAACAAGATCCTGCAGAAAACATTGTACAGGCCTATATACATTCACAAGTACCCTTTCCAAGCTCCAATACCATCATGGGGACTGATTTCAATTTCAAACTTGAACCATCTAAACTAATATACAGAACGAGAAGAAACAAAAACTGCAAGCAGGTTTCTCCCATCAAGCATTTTCCACATTACTCTGACTCACAGAAGAAGAAAGTTGTGTAGCCAGAAAAGTGGGTTTATGCTGACCAGGCATAATCACAAGCACTTTCTCATTCTGTTCCTCATCATGGCTGCATATGACCTCAGGCTTAACAGGGCCAAGGGTTTCCTGATAGTTAGCTTCTCTCTGATTGAGGGAGACAGAGACCATTCTGAACCAAGTGCAAACCAGAATGAGCGAGGCAAGGCCAATAAGAGCCAGTATAGCAGCCACTCCAATAAAGAGATAGAGAGCAGGAGAACGCCATCCCAAATGGGAGCCATTATTATTATTATAATATGGGATTGCAGGTGAAATGTATTTCATGCTTCTCAAATCATTCATTCATTCACCACTCCAGCAGATCAGAAAACACTGCAATGAATGAACTACCGCCACTGCTCAATATAGCAAACTAATTTTGTGGGCCTATCTTACAATTCAGTTGTTTTTCTCCCCTTCTTTCTTTCCCACTTCAGCCGAGCTTATCGTGCAGGGAAGACAGGGAAATGAGAATAGCACAGGTGTACTTATTTTGTCATTGGGAAAAGGACGGCATGCAATTTCTTAATACAAAGCGTGCGTTTCAATTGCAATGTATTGATAAGATTTTATCTTTAAGTTAAATTACAGATCCAAAAGCACCTGCCATAGTACAGGATTGAAGTGATAATAATTTTTTTCCTTTTTTTACTTTTATTTTATTATTACCCATACATCTTTCTCAAGAAGCTTTTATTCTCCTTGAATTTCATGCCACGTTTAGCAAACTTCCAGATTTATAGCCCAAACCATGACGGTTTGCTGATTTAACCTGGCTGAATTCTGGGTTGGTGGAATGTTTTTCAGTTCTAAAAATGGTATCCGTTACCAAATTGTGCAATTTTTTATCATTTGTGCGAAAGATTAATATTTGTGGGCATCAGTTATGCATTACAGCAAACTTTATTATAAGGGCCAAGTTATCTAAATACAGAGAAATCCAAAAATCAAATAGAAAGACATGGTAATCTTAGCATTCTAGACTTCTTATTCTGAATTTCCATGTAATTTGTGATCAATGTGTTGGAAGTGGTGACAGTTCAGAGGGGTGAATCAGAACAGTATAAAATTTAACAAGATTACTACAGTTGCAAACTACAATCTTCTGAAATGACAGATTTATAAGCTGTGAAAATAAAGCAATATGGAAAGTAATAACTCACAAAACAAGACAAGAATTTTTACCGAGTGGAAAACCCTCAAAATTTTACGGTTTTGTCACAGGGAGAAAAAAACACTCCTATTGAACCTGTACTTTTATTGAGCAATAACCATCTTCATACAATAGCAGCTACAACTGCTTTCCTAGACTATAGCCCTTCACTTCTTCCATCAAAATCAATCTCTGTCAATACAGTTTATATGTATAACTGTATGCATTTATATTGCATACATCCATACCTTCCTTTTTTTAAATAGGAAGAATACAAAGTATGTTTTCAAAAATATTTCAAGAGCAGTTACACGTTGTAACTGTTTACAAAAATAGTTCACATAAACTGATAACTAGATAGAGAACTATTTTGAATAATTTCATAAGAAAAACCTTCACAAACATTCTTGATGAAAGAACAAAGACTTCTTTGCTCAAGAACCAAATACAAAAGTTGTTGCCAACTTAACCGTTACACAACTGAACTGTGTAACTAATCAACCGAAACCACAACTTATAAAAATGCTGCAGTGAATATCCAAAACCAAAAGTGTTGCCGTGAATACCAGAGTTCACAAACATATTACAAACCCAAATGCTGTCAAATACTCAAGTGTCAAAACGACACAAATCTCCTTTTTAAACAATATGCAAATAGCCAAGTCAAAAAAATAATGTTGAAAGGCCGAGAAGATTTCATTTTCAATCCCTTTACGTTCCTATACAAATATCAGACCAACACTGAAAGAAAATTTTCAAAAACCCCCTTTTTTAAGAATCAATTAAAACAACATATTCTCAGAACAAATGCTGTTATAAAAATGCCTAAGATGAAAGCATAAAAAACCTTGTTCTATTGACAAAAATGACTGTTCTTATTAGAGAAGAACTTATAAAAAAAAATCCTTTCATTTTTTCAATAATGACTGTTCTATATCAGAGAAGAGCTTGCCGAAATATGCATACCTGTTGATAGGAAAAAGAACTAACTCACACCGAACCATGTGAAGATGACTACCATTACTTGGTATCCTGTTGAAACCATTGAAGACCAAAAACTTAGTGTGATGTTCAGCACATCAAAACACAGTGTATTAGCCACTGAATCAAAAACTTGAAAAGATGGAGAAAAAATTCTTAGATCCATAACACAACAAGTAAGGTTATCCATTTGATAAACAAATAATGAGAATACCTTCAGCAATGATACCGTAAAATGGTATTAACCGATTCCTTGCACAGAGACAAGTAGCATATCAAAAACCCACAATAAGAAAGTCCCCATAGTGATACCAAAAACTCACAGAAGGAAACATGGTGGCGCCCTCAATTAGGGCAAGAAAGAAATGATACTCATGTCAATCCTCTTGTTGATAATGATAAAAAAGACTTAATAAAATTTCAAAGAGTTTCACGTCCACCATGCATAAAAGACACATGGAAAGATAAGTGCCAAGTGTTGACAACCAAGAGTCAACAAAAAACTCTAACATAACTCAAGTATAATGCAAGTCTGTCCACACAGCATAGTACACATACACACCTCAGTAATACCAACTAGATAACAATAAAATAATCACTGCAGTGCATCAAGGACAAATGAAGACAACAATCTCCCCCATTTTTCCTTGAGGCAACAAAATTTGTATTCCCTCATATATCATATGATCAAATATAAATGAATGTTCAATATAATCACATAAACAAGTAAGTACATAAAATATCAGAAACTCATACTTACTTGCATATATGATAACTATAAGCATGCATTTACATTTGACTAAATGAAGTATGATATATAAAGGAAAACAAATGAAATGCCATAAATACTTGTCAGACCTGTATGTGGAATTGGTAACCATCTATAGCACATAAGGAACCTGCAATCATTTCTACAACACTGTTACTTCAAAAATGGATCCAATCAAACTGATAACACTGATACTAAAAAACAGAACTGATAACACTGATACTCAAAAATTGATCCAATCAAACTGATCCAACCAACCAATAAAGCACCACTAAAGTAACTGTAAGAGCCAACCAAACTGAAATGAGAAAAGATATACAGAATCAAGCAAAGATATACGGATAAGAACTTCTCCCCCATTTTGCATCAAGGACACAAAATACTACTAGAAAAGAGTAAAAAGACAGTGAAGGGGAAGCAACAACCTCTCACAGACTCCCCCACAAGGGAAAAACTTAGTGCAGCAGAGAAAGAGAAACAACACCCAACTGAGTGCAGAGTTCAAAAGAAGCCCGAGGAAAAGCTTTAGTAAAAATATTTGCCACTTGTGCCTGAGTAGGAACATAAAGCAACTTGAACTCATTTGCAAGTACATGATCACGCAAAAAATGAAGTTTGATGGCCACATGTTTGGTGTATGAGTGCATAAAAAGATTTTTACTTAACTGAATAGCACTCATATTATCACACATGATAGAAATAGGTTTAGGAATCTAAATACCAAGATCAGATAACTAATATGTCATCCAAATTAACTGAGTACAGCAAGTAGTAGCAGCAACATACTCAGACTTACAAGTAGATAAAGTGACATAGTCCTGTTTCTTACTATGCCAGGCAACCAAATGATTACCTAAGAAAAATGCAGCACCACTAGTGCTCTTTTTGTCATTCGAGCCACCCCAATCTGAATTAGTATAACCAAGTAAAGTGAAATCATTAGTATGTGGATGCCATAAACCAAAATCAAGAGTACCTTGAATGTACTTAAAAATCCGTGTAACAACATTAAGATGGGATTGTTTTGGAGTAGATTGAAATCGGGACACAAGACAAACAACTTGCATTAGATCTGGTCTAGATGCAGTTAGATATAACAAATTACCAATCATAGATCTGTAATAAGTTTGATCCACTGGAGGTGAATCATCATCTTTAATGAGTTTTCATCCTATTTCCATAGGTGTGCTAATAGGTCTACAATCTGTCATATTAAATTTCTTTAACATTTCTTTGGCATATTTTGATTGAGACAAGAATAAACCATGCTCAAGTTGTGTTACTTGTAGACCAAGGAAAAAAGTTAGTTCACCCAAAAGAGACATCTCAAATTTAGATTCCATGATATCAGAAAAATGCTTTGATAATGCATCATTAGTTGACCAAAAATAATATCATCTACATAGACTTCCATAGCTAAGATATCTCCATTAACATTTTTAGTATATAAAGTGTTGTCTACACTTCCTCATGTAAAACCATTTGCTATAAGATGCTTATCAAGTCTGGAATACCAAGCTTGAGGAGCTTGTTTTAAGCCATATAATGTCTTTTTAAGACGATATACATAATCAGGTTTATCAGATGACTCAATCCCTTCTGGTTGTTCCATATAGACTTCTTCATCAAGATAACCATTTAAAAAAGTAGTTTTAACATCCATTTGATAAAGAGTGAATTTTTTGTAACTAGCATATGCAAGAAAGATTCTAATGGATTCTAACCTTGCAATTGGTGCAAAAGTCTCACCAAAATCAATACCTTCGTGTTGAGCATAACCTTTACACACAAATCTGGCTTTATTCCTTACTACTTTTCCATCTTCATTTAGTTTATTTCTAAAAATCCATTTCCCACCTATACCATTCTTGTTATCAGGTCTAGGAACAAGTTCCCATGTCTGATTTTTCTCAATATGATTTATTTCATCTTTCATAGCATTCATCCAGCAAGGTTCAGTCAAGGCTTCAGTCACAGTTTTTGGTTCAAAGTCTGATAATAGACAAAAATGTTCTGCAATATGAGCATGTTCATCAAGTTTGGCTTTTCTTCTAGTTAGAATTCCTCCCTTTACAGACCCAATGACTTGAGATTCAAGATGTCTTTTTGCTATGATTCTAGGAGTCTTCAAAGGAATTTTTGATTCTTGAGAATCTGAACAATGTTCTTGATCAGTATGATCAGAATGTTCTTGATTATCAATATCGGTCTTATGATGTTCACAAGACACGTGTTCTCTTCTTTGCAAAGACTCTTCTTCAACACAACTTTCATTGTTATTGTATAATAAGGAGCTTTCATAAAAAATCACATTAATTGCTTCAATGACTTTATTCAACCTTGTATTATAACATTTAAAAGCTTTACTTTGCGTAGAATACCCCAGAAAAAATACCTTCATCAGACCTGGAATTAAAACTGTCTAACAAGTCATTGTCCTTCTTAATAAAACACTTACAACCAAAAATTTTAAAATTCTTAACATTAGCTGTTTTCCCATGCTAAAGTTCATAAGGAGTATATGTTGTTCTTTCTCTAATTTGAGCCCTGTTAAGAATATATACAGCTGTATGACCAACTTCTTTCCAAAATTTATTAGGTAATTTTGCTTCATTCAACATAGTTCTAGCCATTTCCTTGACTGTCCTATTTTTCCTTTCTACAACACCATTTTGTTGTGGTGTACGAGCAGTTGAAAATTGCCTCTTAATACCATGTTTTTCACAATACTCTATGAATTCTTGAGAGGTGAATTCTCCACCTTTGCTAGATCGTAAACACTTCAACTTTAGATCAGTTTCTCTTTCAACCATTTTCCTGAATATTTTGAAGCGTGCAAAAGCTTTAGATTTATGTTTCAAGAAGGTTACCCAGACCATCCTTGAATAATCATCTACAAATAGCATGAAATATCTTTCACCATTTAGGGAAGGAGTTTTAGTTGGACCACAAAGATCAATATGAACAATTTCTAAAGGCCCATTAGATAAGTACTCTTTGGTTTTAATAGATTGTCTGGTTTGTTTACCTTTGACACATTCTTCACAAACTTTAGCTGGTTTGCTAATTAGGGGTAAGCCTCTAACCCTTTTATTCTTGTTGATCCTAGCAAGATTGTCAAAGTTTAAGTGACCCAATCTCTTATGCCATAACCAATTTTCTTCTACTTGACTTACAAGATAGGTATTAATCGGTGAAGATTCTTTAACAGTAGAATCAATTAGGTTATACAGATTTCCTCTCGTTCTTAATCCATTAGAAACAACTTTGTTCTTACTTTTGATAGTACATCCTTTAGCATTAAAATAAATTGAATAGCTACTGTCACAAATTTGACTGACACTTAGAATATTATGTTTTAATCCTTCTACATAATAAACATCATGAATAGGTGTATCTGTATTAAGAACTATTGAACCACGACCAGTGATATAAGCACCTAAGTTATCTCCAAACCGAACAAATCCTCCATCAAAATCTTCTAGAACTTTAAACTTGCTTTTGTAGCCCGCCATATGATGAGAGCAGCCGCTGTCCAAAACTCAAGTAACTGGTTTATGGGCAAACAAAGCTGTTTCAATAATCAGTGACTTTTCAATGGGTTTCCATACTTGTTTAGATTTTAAATGAAGCTTACACTGATTAGCAAAGTGTCCATAATGAAAACATTTAAAACATCTGATTAGGTTCTTGAAACCATACTTTTTTCTGTTCATCTTACAATTGAATACTTTATGACCAAAAAGATTGCAGTTGAAACAATAACCTTTGAAATAACTTAAACTTTGATTTGAAGTTTCTCTTTTATCATTTAATTCAGCTTGTTCAATCTAATTTTGTAACAAAACAAGTTTCTTGTCCTTTTCAACAAGAGATTTTTTTTAATTTTCAATAAGGTAATTTGTTGTTTCTAAATCAATTTTTAGTATGCTATTCTCTTTTTCAAACTCTAATATCAATTTCTTTTGCTTCTTAAGTTCTTGCATAGAACAAAGAAGTTCTTTTTCAAGATCAATATCTTCATTTGAATCAGATGAATATTCTGATTTTCTAGTTTCAAAATTAGAAACATTGATAATTTCAGCCATGAATGATACTTCTGCTTCTTCTTCAGAATTATTTGATTCTTCACTAGAGTCCTCTTTTGACAACATACTTTTCTTTTTGAAGTTCTTGAACCTTTGATTCTGATTCCAAGGTTTCCTTCCAGAAAAAATTTCAGTTTTCTCATTATTGTCATCTTGATCAGCATAAGGACATTTTGTAGCAAAATGTCCTAGTTGACCACAACTAAAACACTTAGGTTTTCCTTGATATTTCTTTCTTATTTTCCTAACTAATAATGCTTCTAGGGCACTAGTTAAATCAGTATCACTTTCATCTATTTTCTCAGCCTTAAAGGCCGTTTCTTTTGATGTAGAAGCAGCTTGATTGTTGATTCTCATTTCATACTTAGTCAAAGTTCCTTGCAGCTGATGTAAGGTCATTTTAGAAAAAAAAAATTTCTTCTAAGGTAGAGATCTTAGTTTCAAATTTTGGTAGAACAGTTCTAACTACCTTTGAAATGATATCATGTTCTTCAATAGTCTCGCCTAAGCCTTTTCTCTCATTTACTACTTCATCAACACGTAAAAAATAAGAAGCTATACTTTCATCCTCATTCATCTTCAAATTATCAAACTGAGTTTTTAACGTTATCAATTTTGATTCCTTTACTTTCTCATCTCCTTGATAAATGGTTTCTAACTTATCCCAGATATCATTTGCAGATTTACAGTACATAACTTTAACAAACACATCTTTAGTAAGACCACAAAGAATAGCAAATTTTTCTCTTTTGTCAAGTTCATATTTGGTTTTTTCATCAGGATATGTAGGAACAACATTAGGAACAATATATTTTTTTGCAACTACTTCCCACATATTAATGTCTTAAAATTTTTTGAATGCTTCCATTCTTACTCTCCAAAAAACATAATCACTGCCATCAAACAATGGAGCTATGCTAAGAGAAGCACCCTCTGCTTGAGCCATTTTACTTCCAAAGAATACCTAGATAATCCCTATAGGCAAACCTAGAAAGGGACCCTAGCTCTGATACCACTTGTTGGAAGTGGTGACAGTTCTGAGAGGGGGGTGAGGGGGGGTGGGGGGTGGGAAGGTGAATCAGAACAATATAAAATTTAAAAAGATTACTATAGTTGCAAACTACAATCCTCTGAAATGACAAATTTATAAGCTATGAAAATAAAGCAATATGGAAAGTAATAACTCACAAAATAAGACAAGAATTTTTGCCAAGTGGGAAACCCTCAAAACCTTATGATTTTGTCACTGGGAGAAAAAACCACTCCTATTAAACCTGTACTTTTATTGAGCAATAACCCTCTTCATACAATAGTAGCTACAATTGCTTTCCCGGGCTATAGCCCTTCACTTCTTCCTTCAAAAACAATCTCTGTCAATACAGTTTATATGTATAACTGTATGCATTTATACTGCATACACTTATATATATAAACTTATGTAAGATGGGCTTTTAATAATTTCCATATACTAGAATAGTCTCACCGTTTCTCATGCTTTACATCCATACCTTCCTCTTTTTAAATAGGAAGAATACATAGTATGTTTTCAAAAATATTTCAAGAGCAGTTACACATTGTAACTATTTACAAAAATAGTTCACATAAACTGATAACCAGATAGAGAACTGTTTTGAATAACTTCATAAGAAAAACCTTCACAAACATTCTTGATGAAAGAATAGAGACTTATTTTCTCAAGAACCGAATAGAAAAGTTGTTGCCAACTGAACTGTGTAACTAATCAACCGAAACCGCAACTTATAAAAATGTTGCAGTGAATATCCAAAACCAAAAGTGCTACCGTGAATACCAGAGTTCACAAACATATTACAAACCCAAATGCTACTAAATACTCAAGTGTCAAAACAACACAAATCTCCTTTTTAAACAATATGCAAATAGCCAAGTCAAAAAAACAATGTTGAAAGGCTGAGAAGATTTCATTTTCAATCCCTTTACGTTCCTATACAAATATCAGACCAACGCTGAAAGAAAATTTTCAGAAACCCCCTTTTTTAAGAAACAATTAAAACAACATATTCTTAGAACAAATGCTATTATAAAAATTCCTAAGATGAAAGCATAAAAAACCTTGTTCTATTGACAAAAATGACTGTTCTTATCAGAGAAGAACTTATAAAAAAAAATCCTTTCATTTTTTCAATAATGATTGTTCTATATCATAGAAGAGCTTGCCGAAATATGCATACCTATTGATAGGAAAAAGAACTAACTCACACCGAACCATGTGAAGATGACTGTTGTTACTTGGTATCCCATGGAAACCATTGAAGACCAAAAACTCAGTGTGATGTTCATCACATCAAAACATAGTGTATTAGCCACCGAATCAAAAACTTGAAAAGATGGAGAAAAATTTCTTAGATCCATAACACAACAAGTAAGGTTATCCATTTGATACACAAATAATGAGAATACATTCAGAAATGATACCATAAAATGGTATTAACTGATTCCTTGCACAGAGACAAGTAGCATATTAAAAACCCACAATCAGAAAGTCCTCATAGTGATACCAAAAACTCACAGAAGGAAACATGGCGGCGCCCTCAGTTAGGGCAAGAAAGAAATGATACTCATGTCAATCCTCTTGTCGATAATGATAAAAAAGACTTAATAAAAGTTCAAAGAGTTTCACATCCACCATGCATAAAAGACACATGGAAACATAAGTACCAAGAGTCAACAAAAAACTCTAACATAACTCAAGTATAATGCAAGTCTGTCCGCATGACACAATACACGTACACACCTCAGTAATACTAGCTGGATAACAATAAAATAATCATTACAGTGCATCAAGGACAAACGAAGACAACACAATGAACACCCATTACGAAATATTAAGAACTCAACTTAACTGTGGATTCGTTAGTGTTTTCTGAAAAGGATGAGGATATTATGAAGTTTTTAATTTATGTTTTGTGAAATATACTCATCCACTTTGTGTCAGTTCACCTATTTTATAAATAGAAACACGCATTGTTTAACCATCAAAACCTAACATAAAGGCAAATTCCATTGAAACCATCCTTTCAATTCATAAGTACGATTAAGTTTGCATACCTCTAAATGGGTAAACCATGTAATATTTCAGCACCACTGGAGTTTTGTTACAATACTTAGAGGGGATGTCACTAAGCTCCCTACAAAATGTACTATTGACCAAATCTCAAAAATTAGAAAACACAATAGATTTTCGTTCAACATCTATTCTTCATGATCTGCATATTTTGTGGTTGAAAACCACAAAAAATTGACATTTTTTTGTGTTTAGTACATTTTGCAAGGAGCTTAGTGCATGCAGGAAAAAAAGTGGGGTTCACTTTAGTCTTTTGTATTTAATGGAATAGTTTAGCCATTCATGTGTATTTCTATGTAAGATTTGGTATTCATGTTAAATATCATATTATATGAGTTTAATTTAAATATAAATTATAATATCTTTGTTTTCAATTTTCATCAAAATTATTTAGTAGTTTCAATTATAGTTTATATTTGTTAGAACAATCTTGGATTTCACTTTTTAAATATAAATATTTCATTTACTCAAGTCAACAAGATCTTAATTAGTTGTCATCAATAAACTCAAGCATGAAATATTCAAATTTCAATGTTATAATTTATTATAGAAGGAAAATGTCATAGGTCAATGAGAGAACCATTCACTTGTTAGATGACTTTTACACAGATCATTTATGTCTATATGTTTGCACTAGCAGTGAAAATAGATACATGGGCAATTGCATTCCACTTTGTTGGCCCACATATGGTCTCCCTTAAAAGTTTTTAGAAATAGATTATCTCCAGGTGGATACCATACTGCAGCAAGCATCATCTCTCTAAATCTGTATGTTGAACTGTGATAAGGAAGAAAACAAAGTTCATATACTCTTAAACTAGGTCAAATTAGTACAATCAAGTTCAAATTAGTTCAAATGGTTCAAATAGGTTTGAAGAGGTTCTAGCAGGTTCAGTAAGGTTCAAGGGAACTCTAAAGGTTTAAAAAGTTGAACATCCATCACTTCGTTGACCCACTTTGAATAGAGTTCAAATTGGTTCAATAGTTAAGACTGGTTCAATGATGAATTGTTGACAACTTGAGCTTAGTTAATATTGCACCCAAGTTTGGTATCATGATGTTGAATAAAAATAATGACATAACTTCATACAAAGGCTTGTGTGGAGGAACATGTCCAAAAAATGTAGATCAACTCAAATTGATGGTTCATGTGCAAGAATTAACATGAATAATTTTTATAATTTTTAATGCAACATGTAATCATGAATTTGCTGATGACAAAAAAATAGTCATGTTGTGGGGGGCATAATTTTAACTCCACTATTGGATCGTGTTGAATTTTGGATATGTTTTAAGAAAACTAATTTTGTAAATTTTCGATGGAGCAATTTTGAAAATGATGTCTGGTTTGCGAGATACAAACACCAAAATATAGCATCATCAAAATACTACTAATATTTTAGTTCGCCCAACATTAGATATAAATGTTTTTTAATTTTGGTTAAAACATATTCAAATGCCACACGTCCAAGTTTAAATATTTATGCCATTTTTAAGCTTAAGAGCATTACAGGATGGAATCTTTTAATTCCAAGGTTTTATAAAGATGCCAAGTCATTGAAGGATGATGAGTAAATGAAAAGATAAATGGATAATCTTTTCAAGAAATGGTTACAAAAATTGAATGAAGACTTTAAAAGAGAAATTTTCCAGCGATTAAAAAGGGGGGCTCTTTTTTTTGGTAGCCTCTGTGCTATAGAAAGGGGAGTTTTCTAATTTCTGATAAAAGAGGGGGCATATTTTTCTTTCTATGCAGATGTAATGTACAACTCATCTTGGATATTGAAATAATAGAGAAACAGTTTATGAGTCTTTGAATTTATTATTGTTTCTTCAGATTTCGTTGAGCTTTGTCTCATTAAAATCTTTTTCAACATCATATTTTATTCTTTCAGGTGTGCATGTGCTTGATTTTGGAACTTTATTTTATGAATTAGGCCTTGTTTGGAAAGAATACATGTTTCTTGATTTAATGAGTTACAAGTTGTGAGTGTGAGAGAAGTGGGCTTTGCATCAACCTCTCGTATCCATTTTGTTTATGTATTTAAATCTCTACATATCTATATCATATTTATGGGTAGATGTTGGTGCCTTTCGTGCTTTCTGGTGAAAAGCATATCAATATTTTAATTCATTGAATATCTGTTAAGAGGGAGTTGTACCTCTCAATTCAGAGGAAAGTTATCAATCTAATGGTGAATTTTTCGACTATTAGTGGCACTTCTACTTCTATCTGGGCATCACGAGTCACTTTGTGTTGTTATTTATGAAGTGCAAATCTGTTCACTAACATACTTGACATGTCTTTTATCTTTTTTAAACACCCTTCAATTAATACATGAGGGTAGGGTATAACTGAGACAAGTTGCAAATTCTCCAACTTGATTACATACATAGTACCATTATAGGATCAAATCCATATGAAGTGTTCCCTATATATCTAAGTATTCCATCCTTTGCTAATTTCTATACATGTTTAACTCTGTTATTTAGACTAAACTCATTATTTGGATTTCAATTGGTATATTGAATTTCATGCTTCATTTAATTTCCTATATCACTTTAGATGTATACCAAACCTATGTCTATGTGCCATAATTAATTTCAATTCATATTTAACTACTTTTTCTCCATTTTTTCTTAACTACATCTGTAATAATAATGTTAAAAAAATGCAAATACCTTTTCAAGGGAGGAAAATCTTTCATCACCAAAAAATATTTATTTTATTATTAAGGGTACTTTGGAATGTCATATTCACTTTTTCACCTAAATAGGTCAATTATCACTATAGGATTCTTTCTATTTATTTCCATAATTCAAGACCATAATGTCACATGTAGCATTTCTACTATTGTAGTGCCACATATTATTTGTATAACCTCCAATTTCTATAATCAAAACATTATATTGCAACTAAAAAATCTTCATGTGTTAATCTTGTAATAGTTTCCATATTGTAGAATTTGATATATCCTTAAGTTGAAGGAGGTTGGTCCTCCACAACCATAATTTTGCTTCCACTAAATTTAGAATCGTGAACATTGGAGCAATCATAGACTCGATTTTCCGCAATACAAACATCTCTTGCAACTTGCACTTTGTTAGTAATAAGATTATAAACTCTATATCCTTTAGTGTGTTCATCATACCCAACAAATATACAAGGAGAAGATTTAGCATCTAATTTTTGCCTCTTTTGTTTAGGCATGTGAACATAAGCAATTAAACCAAAAATTCTTAAATTCTCCAAATTGGGCTTCCTACCAGACCAAGATTCTTCAGGAGTTTTGTCCTTTAAATATTTAGTAGGAGTCATATTAATAAGATAAGTAGCACAAACCATTGCTTCAGCCCAAAACTTATAATCCATATTTTTAGCATGCAACATACACTTAGCCATCTCAACAATAGTTCTATGCTTCCTTTCCGCCACACCATTTTGTTGTGGTGTATAAGGAATGGTAAGGTAATGTTTTATGCCAAAAGATTTCAAGTATGAATGAAAATAATTATTAATATATTCTTTCTCATTGTCAGTTCTAACAATTTTCAGCTTCAAATGAGATTTCCTTTCAACAAACATATGAAATTCAATAAATATATCAAGAACTTTATCTTTACTATGCAAGAAATAGATCCAAGTTCTTCTGGAAAAATCATCAACAAAGGTAAGAGTATACCTAGAACCTTGGATGGAGTTATTCTCCATGGGACCCAAAAGGAAACTTATATGTTGTGAATAATAAAATTTGAAACATTTGGGAGCAAGGTTTGAATATGTTGCATTTTAAATTTGAATTGGCAGTGAAACAAGGAATGGCATGCAAAGACATTATGGTAAAATAGGCAATGACAGGTCAAACACTGTGAGTTGGTTACAAACTGCAAAGGTTGGGAAAGTGTATACACAGAGGTGAATGGAGGGGAGGAGGGTGATCGAGAGCTTGACAAAGATGCCAAAAATGGGTTGAGAGTAGACATCAGTGGAGAGTGCTAAAAAAATACAAGGTTAAAATAACAAACTCAACACAAGTATATAAGATTTAAAAAATGTAATATTATTATTATTAGAGAGAAAAATGAGTTTTAAATTAATATAACTATGCAAATGGAATAAAGGAGCCTACAAAAAATATTAATAAATGTCATTTAGAAAGCCTGCATGCATAGAGGTATATGAAAGTAGATCTGGAAAAAAAATGTTAGAGTTTTTAAGCTGCAAATACACAGGTATTATATTTTAATACTATAAGCACAAAGATGTACATAGATTTAAAAAAAGTTAGATTTTGAAGCCTGCAAGAAAACTGATTAGATTTTTCAAACCATAATAGATTAGTGTAGAAAAATTGAGCATAAATAAATCAGATTATTAAATCTGTAAACACATTGTGAGAAAACTACAAATGAAATGAGACAAGAAAAACTTCAACCTTGCGGTTTCCCAGCTGAGGTGAAGAGTTTCCCTCTTTTTAATTTTTTTTTCAAGAATGTATAAAACTCTCTAGCAGAAAGTCATCCAAAGATAGTTAGTATACAAAAAATAAAAAAACCCACAACTCTCCAGCAGCAAGCATTCCAAAGAGGGTTAGAAGGAAAAAAATTCACAAAATCTGGAAACACAAATGAGATAAGTAATGAAACTCAATATTCTCTCTCTTCAAAAGGATTCTCCAACAAGGTGTGTGTTAAAATAATAAAAAAATATAGAGAGAAATAGGAACTTGTTTAATCAATGAGCTTAGGAATAAGAAGGTTTACCATGAATTAATGCAAAAACTAGGAGCATTCACCAAAAACAAGCAACAAAGGAGACAATAATTTGAAGGGGGAAAAGCATAAAAAAACCCCGTGACATTAATGAAAGTGGAAACAAATGCCTAAGAATGAGAGAGAGAGAGAGAGAGAGTGCAAAGCTCATACAAAATAATCAAGAAGAAGAAGAATCTCATGAGATGAGAGAAGGAGAGCCATCTCTTAATAGAGATGTGAGAAAGGAGTTACATTGTAACTCTCATTTTTGTGTATGCCATATTTCACTAGTGTGTGAGACAAGTGTAGGATTCCTCATAAGGAGGAATATCTATTTTCCTTAATAAAGGAAATTACAAATATGACATGTCCTCCCACTTGGACTAGAGGACGAATACAATAGGATACCTTGGTTTATCCTTTAAATACAAATATATACCAAGGAAAGATTAAATTCTAACACCCCCTTTAATCTTTACTTGGGGAAATTACATCAATAGGTATCAAACCCAAATGTTTACAATTAATTTGAGATGTTTCTTTTGAAAGAGTCTTCACTAGGATGTCTTTGGCTTGATCATCTTGCATGTCTTCAACTTGAGCTTTGGAGCTTGAATGGCACATAGGACTTTTGGCAAAGTGAATAGCATGTTGAGGGGAGCCCAAATCTTTAAGAGACCATTGAAAATCTTGAGATGTATTTATGCATTTTGTATAGTTATTTCCAGTAGAAAGGATAGGTGGAGCATAATCAACACTTGAGCCTGCAAAAAGGAAAAAGCCACTAGTAGAGTGCCCATCATTGGGATCACCTAGTGTTGAATCAATAACACTTTGAAAAAAATCATATTATGAAACATGGGTCATAGAATCATAAGTGCAATCTTCAGTTGCATAAACCAAATATGTAGTGTATTTATCATAATATGAAGCATCAATATGAGAGTTAATATAAGCATCATTATCATTAACCTCCACAATAGTCATAGGATTAGTACTATTAGCATGAGTTTCATCTTGAGTAATAAACATATCTTGCAAAGTAGCATTAAGAAAGTTAGATATAATTTCCTCTTCTTGGTCAAACATATCATCAACATGAGAGCAAAGAGGAGTAAATAGATTATTACCATCATCATCATCATCATTGCTACTACTAGAAGGAACAAAATCACTAGGAGTATCAATAATTGCATCTTCTTGTTCTAAAGCAGAATAAGTATAAGAAACATCATCAACCTGTAACATGTTATCTATAATGTCACGGTGTGGAGTAGAGTTTTGATTTTCTTGATTAATAAGGAGAACAGGTTTCTCATAAGTTTGAAATGTGTTCTCCAAGACATGCCATGCCTAATGAGCCACAGTACAATCTGAGATAAGATGATATAAATCTGGATTTAAAGAGAATCCAATTAGACCAAACGTTTCCTCATCTTTCAACTGCCAGGAATCCTGGTTAGCCTAAGGAGTGGTGGATGTCGGTTTCAAATTTGGTGAAGACACAATATCAAAAGGTGTTGAGATTTTAGAAAATCAAACATGTGTGGCCTCCAAACAGTATAATTGGAACTAGTGAGTTTAAATTTTGGCATTGACGTAGACATTATGAACGAAAATTACAATTGAAAATGAACAGAAAAAAAACTTAAAAGCTTAAAAAAGGAAATAGAAGCGATACAGATACAAGTGATGCAATGATACAGATAAGTGCTAGCAATGAAGGATCAATGAAACACATGAAATGAAACACATGCAAAAAAAGCTATAACATAGTCACTTTGTTTGAAAATAGCTTTGGCAACCTTTGTAGTTACAACATTAGCAGTAATACTATCTTAAACTGATATTCCTAACGTCCTTATAGAACAAATATCTTAAACATAAGGATCAAAGCACTACGAAAACTAGGAAACCAGCATGCAATAGTTAATATCACCAGGAAACCTGCATGCACATGCATGCAACCAAAACACAGAATGCAAAAAAAACATCCTTCCCCTAAAAAAATGATCCAACAGCCACAGAGAAATTAATGGAATATCAATGTGAAAATCTCGCAAAGAGATTCACAAAAAACCATAAACGTTAGTACCTGCAAAAAAATGTTAGAATTTTTTTTTAAAAAAATAAAGAAAGGATTCAAATCTGCAAGGAAAGGGGATGAGGGGATCAAAATAATAGCCACTAACAAAGAGGAAGAAAAGGAAAAACTTTTAAACTCACACTTCTACTTTTAAAGAAAAATGTTAAAGAAGAGCGATTTAATACAAAATAAAGATAGCAGATTGGATTGAGAGATCAAAACCTATGAGATTTACTATATGACAAGAACAGGCATCAACTGAAAAGAACAAGGAGGTGAAACTTTTAATATGCAATCAACTAGATTGAAGATAAAAGATATGGTTGATATTTAAGCAGAATACTTAAGATGGCAATTAAAATACACGAGAACAACAAAAAGACAACTGCAATCGACCTCTATAACACCATAAAAGAGGTTGAATATTAAAGCTAAGAAGAAAGAAATTAAATGGTTAGAACTAGAAGTAAGAATCAAATCATCAACATACAAAATGATAATAATAGTGTCATCTTCACTATGCTTGATATACAAGTTAGGATCATTTTTACTTCTTTCAAAACCTTGAGAAATAAAGAAAGCATTCATTTTGGAATACCATTCTCTAGGAGATTGTTTTAAACCATAAATAGACTTCTTTAGTTTGCAGACTAAATGTTCATTACCTTGTTGAATAAAATTAGGAGGTTGAGACATATAGATTTCTTCATGCAAATCACCATTTAAGAAGGTACTTTTAACATCCATTTGGTGGATAGGCCAATTCATTTTAGCAGCTAAAGCAAGAACAACTTTAATGGTAGGCATTTTAGCAACAGGAGCAAAAGTTTCATTATAGTCTATTCCTTCAATTTGAGAAAAACCACGTGCAACTAATCTAGCCTTAAATTTACTAATTTCATTATTGGAATTTAACTTAGTTTTATATAACCATTTACAGGAAACCATGTTAAAATAATAACAAAATATAGAGAGAAATAGGAACTTGTTTAATCAATGAGCTTAGGAATAAGAATATTTACCATGAATTAATGTAAAAACTAGGAGCATTCACCAAAAAAAAGCAACAAAGGAGACAAGATTTTGAAGGGGGAAAAACATAAAAAAACCCTTGTGATATTAATGAAAGTGGCAACAAATGCCTAAGAATGAGAGAGTGAGAGAAAAGCTCATACAAAATAATCAAGAAGAAAAAGAATCTCATGAGATGAGAGAAGGAGAGCCATCTCTTAATAGAGATGTGAGAAAGGAGTTACATTGTAACTCCCATTTCTGTGTATGCCACATTTCACTAGTGTGTGAGACAAGTGTAGGATTCCTCATAAGGAGGAATATCTATTTTCCTTAATAAAGGAAATTACAAATATGAAATGTCCTCCCACTTGGACTAGAGGATGAATACAATAGGATACCTTGGTTTATCCTTTAAATAAAAATATATACCAAGGAAAGATTAAATTCTAACACTGTGCTCCACAAAATGGCTACCTTCAAAATCTTTCACTCTAAAAAAAGATTAGTTACCAAGCTCTGATACCATGAAAGAAAAAATAAAAAGAGAAAGGAAATAACAATAATCCAAGAGGGATAGATGATGAAAGAGTGTTACCATGAGAATTGCAAATACTTGGAGCAAGCACTTGAAGAGCCAAGACAAGGAGACAAGAAGTTTTGAAAGGGGAAAAGAAAAGAAAAACCATTGTGTTATTATGAATGAGACAAAGCCTAATGAAAGAGAGAGATAGAGAAAAAAGATCATTTAAAATAAACTCATAAAGTAGAAATGAGAGAGGAGAGCATCTCTTAAATAGACATGAGGATAGGATTTACTAACTCACAAATCTATGAATGCCAACATTCATAATAGGTGTGTGCAAAGTGGCAACATCCTCTTAAGGATGATAAACTAATTTCCTTAATAAAGGAAACACAAGAAATGACATGTCCTCCAACTTGGACTAGAGGATAAAATACATGTAGGGATTCTATAGGAATCTCCTAATTAAATAAATAAATACAAGGAAAGATTAAATATTCTAATAGTTGCTTTGTCCCTTCTAGGACTATTTTCAGATGTGTTTTTTCAAGAATTTCCTATTATACCCAAAAGTTTGAATCAAGGTATGCTTAGCGTAGTTAATGCCTTGATGAATGTTGAAAATTAGTTCTTGTCAATGAACAAATTGACCTAGAAACTAGCCAAATAGTCAAAGATCTGATCAAATAGTTGAAAATTAGTCCAAAATAGTAAAAAATAACAAATCTCCTACATCATCATCTCTGACCCAATATTTTCATCTCCATTGATTGGCATCTATGCTCTAAGAATGTCATCTCCACCTGAAAATAGTGAGCTTCAGGGATTTGTAAACAGTACCTCTTTGGACTTACCTGCCCAATCATATAGTTATTTTGACCAAATGGATCCTCTAGAGTGCAAAACATGAACTTCATGATCCATGTCCGATCCAGGGGAACACAAGAAAGAAAAACTTTCACTACCACACATGTACAAGGAGAAGAAAGTAGCCAATCGAGAAGCCAAGAAAAATCAACACATTATAAAATCGATCAAACAAGAAATCCAAAAGTGTGAGAAGTACGATAGAATCATGTTCAACAACAAGCTTTCACATTTCATGAGCAAGTATCATTTGAATCATGTTTTTTTTGCTAGGAATAATAGTCCACCAATACAACTGAGGGGGGGGAGGGGGGTGGTGAATCAGTTGTATGAAAGATTATTAAACTTTAAACTTTAAATAGCAACAATATCCAATCAAATGAACACAATAAATGCCAACACAATAACATAATATTTATTGTCCAGTAAACCACGCTATTAAAGGTAAAATCCTGGTGGTAATCAACACCCACTAATGATGTACTGAGAGTATAGTATCCTTGTTAGAAGATCTAGCCATGTTAGGAGATGATTAAAACATTATAGTACACAGTCCTTGTTAGAGGAAAAACTTGTTAGGAGTCAAGAAAAGAAGGGTAGGCTCACTGCCCAAAGAAGGTTATATCCACCTTCAGAACTCATTGTTCGCAACACAAGTGTATATGAAGAAATACACAATCTTTTGAATTGTCTGATAGCAACTGTCTTTTCTTGATTTGTTCCAATGAAGTATATAATTATGCTCTACTCTACATCTAGCAAACTCACGCTCGTAGCTTCCATAGTCCTCTTTTACATTACATACAATCTACCACATATCTTTTCTAAAGAAAATATCTTACATAATACCCTATTACAAAATAAATAATTAGGTCGGCCAATTAGGCTTTCCTATTACAAATAATTACATAACTCCTTGCTAAGATACACACGGTATCTAAAACAATTATACAATAATTACAATTCAACAATTAAGGACCAACATCCTTAAATCATGCTTGCCTATTCATGATATACACTACATCTTTGAAGTCAGCTTCCAAATAGGTCATCTCCAGAACACACACCACAGCTGATGTCATCCAGATTTTTGTAGCTTACATAGACCATCGAACATTCTTCAATACCCTATCTATCATCCTTTAAGCTCGCATACACTGAATCCTCATCTCTTGTAAGATATTCCCAAAACTCAGAGACCAACTCTATCAACTTCCACTCTCATTGTCCAGTAACCAATCTTCACCTAATCTTTTGTAACTCATCCAATATGCAATGTTACATCATAAAATCTTAGATATAGGATCACAACACCTTTCAGTATGCACAAATGAATTCACATGATCCGAAACATCCATACAGTGTTTGTACACTGTAATAACCACCCTATTCTCTTCATAGAAACATATGTTGACATCAGTGACAAAACATGAATGACAACAATAGTAACTTCCAACATCACTCAACGTAGTGGTTAAACATATTAAATGTATCAACAATCTGTCCAATGCATTATCAATATCCAACAATCTCCCCCTTTGGCATTGATGGAAACATATGGGAAAATCTATCAACCCAAAAGTATTCTCTCAGTACCTTTACTACATAGTCTCTTTCCTCAATACATAGTCTCTTCCCTGTAGGATTTTCACATAGTCTCTTTCCCCCTTTGACAAAAATGGCAAAGGGTGCCATAAGTCACCAACTATTTTTGACAACTGTCATCAATGATCACTCCCCTTGAGGAGTAGATCCCTACATCAAGTCCAGAATATGAGAAGGCTATGAAAACCTCTGGACTGATGCATCCTTGCATCATTTAATTCTGACTAGGAGGGGCCTAAACCCCAAGCATACCTCTAAGATACTCAAAGGCATCTTTTGGCAATGACTTTGTAAAGATGTCTGCTATCTATTCCTTAGTGCTGATGTATTCCAATCTTATTTCCTTGTCTACCACCTTGTCTCTCAAGAAGTAATATTTAATAGAAATATGCTTAGTTTTAGAGTGCATCACAGGATTCTTTGACATATTTACTTTACTGGTGTTATCACAATGGATATCCATTAGTTCATCAAAAGTTATTCCAATGTCTTTTAGCATTTGTTTCATCCAAATAATTTGTGTGCAGTTACTAGCAAGAGAAACATACTCTAATTTTGTAGTAGATTGAGCTATAAAATCTTGCTTTTTACTTAGCCATGAAACCAACTTTTTCCCAAGGAAAAATGCACATCCACTAGTACTCTTCCTATCATCAATATTCCCCGCCCAATCACTATCAGTATAAGCATGAAGTTCAAAGTTATTATTTATATCATACCATAATCCATATTCAATTGTCCCTTTTAGATTTCTAAATATCCTTTTCACAGTAGCTAGGTGTGTCTCTTTAGGTTTTGCCTGATATCTAGCCACAATTCCAACAACATTAGCAATATCCGATCTGGTGTGAGTCAGCTATTATAATCCTCCAACCATTGATCTGTACTTAGTATTAAAAACACACTTTGTCTCATCATTACTTGATAGTTTATGACCAGTCACCATGGGTGTACCAACTAGTTTACAGTCTTCCATTCCAAACTTCTTTAACATTTATTTAAGATTCTTAGTCTGAGAAATAAAAATGTCATTCTTGTTCTGATTTATTTGTTTTCCTAGAAATAATTTCATTTCACCTATCATGGACATCTCAAATTCATTTTCCATCTCTTAGAAAACTTCTTACACAATTCATCATTGCCTCCAAAGATAATATCATCCACAAAAACTTCTATTATCAAAACTCCATCTTCACTAGTTCTTAAATATAAGTTACTTTCAGCATTACCTTTTTTGAACCCAAGGTGAAGTAAGTATTTGTCTAACCTTGCATACCAAGACCTTAAAGCTTTTTTAGTCCATACAGTGCCTTTTTTAATTTGCATACCATGTCTTCATCTTCGCATAGAGGAAATCCATCATGTTGTTCTATATAAACTTCATCTTCAAGATCCCCATTCAAGAATGTAGATTTCACATCCATCTGATATACCTTGAAGTCCTTATGTGCAAAATAAGCCAAAAATAATATCACAACTTCTATCCTAGCAACATGAGAAAATGTATCTTCAAAATCTATGTCTTCTTGTTGTGAATAACCTTTACATACCAATCTTGATTTGTTTCTTACAACAACACCTTCTTCATTCATTTTGTTTTTGAAAACCCACTTAGTTCCTATTACATTTTTTTCTTTTGGTCTAGGAACCAATTCCCAAGTGTTATTTTTATTTATCTGATCTAACTCTTCTTCCATGGCTTTGATCCATGATTCATCTCTATAAACTTCATCAGTAGTCTTTGGTTCAACTTGAGAAATCAAACAAATTTATTCCCTTGTCTTCGATCTAGTCATTACTCCTTGTCTTGTATTACCAATAATTTTATTTTCAGGATGGTTTCTCTTTACATACCTCGGATTCTTAGGAATATTTGTAGCCTCATTTGTATCATCGTCACAAGTCTCATTTTTGTATTTAGTATCAACAAGTTCTTGTTCTTCTGTAGTAGCAGCCTCCTTGATGTCTATAGTCTGATTACAATCATACATACCCTCTTGTATCTGAAACCTTTAATCTATCTTCACTTTGTTACTTTCAATCATCTTTCTTAATCTTAGATTAAAACACTTGTAAGCCTTTCTCTTAGTGGAATTACCAAGGAAAATTCCTTCATCACTTATAGCATCAAATTTACCTATCTCATCATCTCTCTTGATATAGCATTTACTACCAAATATTCTAAAATATTTTATAGTAGGAGAATGATTAAACCATAATTCATAAGGATTCTTACTTGTACCTTCTCTGATTTGAATTTTATTCAATGCGTACACCACTGTCCCAATAGCTTCTCTCCAATGTACATGATATATATTTCCTTCAAGCAACATTGTTCTAGAAACATCCAATATTGTTCTATTCCTTCACTTTTGTATCCCATTCTACTATGGAGTCCTAGGAGAAGATGTCTATCTTTGTATTCCATTCTCTTCGTAGTATGAATTGAATAGATCTAAAGTAAACCCTCCACCCATGTCTGACCTCAAACATTTTATCTTTAAGCCCGATTCATTCTCTACTTTTTCTTTGAATATCTTGAATTTGTCCAATGCTTTTGATTTCTCTTTCAAGTAAGTGACCCACATCATTCTAGAAAAGTCATTAACAAAAAGTATAAAATACCTTTCACGATAGTATGATCTTGTCCTTGTAGGTCCAAATAGGTCTGTATGTACCAGATCCAATTTTTCTTTTGTGGTATATGATTTTCTTTTATAACTGCTTCTAGTCTATTTTCCCATTACACATTCTTTACATATGGTGTTAGATGGTTTCACAATCTTTAGTAGATCTCTTACTACATTATTCAAACTTGCCTTCATAATATTATCAAAATTAACATGAAAATATCTCTTGTGCTATAACCAAGTGTCATCTACCTTCGCAACAAAACAAGAAGCTCCAAATGTATTTAACTGAAATACATTACCTCTAGATTTAGTATCGGTTGAAATGAAGTTTCTTGTCTTACCTCTAGATTTAGTACTGGTTGCAATCAAGTTTCCTATCTTACCTCTGATAAAACATTTCCCATCAAAGAACTTTAATTGAAATCCCTTATCCATCAGCTGTCCAACACTCAAGTTATGCTTAAGTCCATTAAGAAGAAATACATTGTCAGTATTAGTCTTTCCATCCAAAGTAATAGATCCTACTCCTATGATAGGTTTAGGAACATTGTCTCTGAATATTACAACACCACCATCATACTTCATTAATTTAACAAACTTGTTTTTGTCTCCAGTCATATGATGTGAGCAACCACTGTCTATAATCTATTCAGATTTCTTATCAACATTTGATACTAAAGCTTTTTCCTCATGCACTGGTTTTTCATCTTTAATAGCAGTAAATCCAATCTCCTCATTGTTAGGAATAAGGTGTCTCAACCTTGGATAATTCCTATTCTTATTATTTGTTTTGTAAAATGTATTTCTTGCAAATAATGTTGATGTGTCAACATCTTGAATTGTGTGTAAGGAGATCATGGCTAAAACAGTTATGACGGATTCCTATGACACGTAAGAGCTATGTCAGGAAGATTCAATGACAGGTGAAGACATGTGGCAACTGATAAAGTTGAGTACTGTACACTCTTCCCCAATTGTGGGGTTCGGGGCATCACCCCAAAAAAGTTTTTGGGGTTCCTATTTTCTCGGAGAATGGTAAAACCCTAATATGGTTATCTTTGGGAGTAGCCCTAAAAAGTGAAGTGCATGATATAAGATTTTTTAGGGTTGCGAAGAGATATGATGCGAGTGTATTGTTGGAACATTTTATGCTGCCATGATTTGTCTTCAAGGGTTTAGAAATCTTTTGAAAGAACTTGCATTGCAAGTGTATTGTAAGCTGTAATAGTTTTGATCAATACATTGTGCAAGTTTTGGAGTGCTGGGGTTTTTACCGAAAGGTTTCCCCAGGGTATATCATTGTGTCATTCTCTATTTTTCTGTATGTATGGTATGTGGTTGCAATATCTTTGTTAAAGTATTTAACAAATCTAAAATTGTAAGGATTTAAAAGAATTTTGCACAATACTCTCCTATAGAGATTAGCGTAGGAAGCTGTTTCC
This sequence comes from Chamaecyparis obtusa, assembly GCA_027943335.1. NCBI lineage: Eukaryota > Viridiplantae > Streptophyta > Pinopsida > Cupressales > Cupressaceae > Chamaecyparis > Chamaecyparis obtusa. Next base: position 83,463 of record BSBK01010188.1, on the reverse strand, counting down.
GCACCTGAGTTTCCTTACACTCATAATCCAAATCATCATCATCAGAAATACCTTCACTAGCATAGTAACATTCCTTATCCTTTGAATACTTAGACTTGAAAAACTTAGGTTTGTGCTTAGGAACTCTTGTAGGACATCTAGATGCAAAGTGACCTATCTTATTGTATGAAAAACATTTCAAAGGTAACTTTCCTTCAAATTTACCCTTACCTCTCTTTTCTCTTCTAGCGATTAGTGCAAAAAGTTCATATAGATTTCCCTCCTCTACTTTTATATGTTCCCATTCATCAGCATATTCACTGAGCTCTTCTTTTATGTTCTCACTACTGGTGCTTGGAAGTGCAGACATTATCTTCTTCTGTGTATATGCTTTAAATTCTTTTCAACTTTAGGTACAAAATATCACATTTCTGCAGCTTCAAAGGTAGTTAGCTTTTCAATAAACATTTCTTTGCTAAAGTTTGGAGTCAAAGGTATGATTTCTTCTATAGCCTGAATTTTGGTCTTTTAAATAGGTGTCAATGATCTAAGAATCTTCGAAATGACTTCTTCCTCTTCAAAAGTGCCTCCATAATTTTTGATTCCAATCACAACCTTTGTAACTCTTTGTACATAAGCCCTAACACTTTCATCATCCTTCATTTGTAGCTTCTCCATCCTTGTTTTCCAGTTTTGTAACTTCATTCGCTTGGTAAACTTGTCTCCTTCATATAATGCTTCTAATATTGTCCATATCTTATGTGTTGAATCTAGATCTTTTACCTCAATAAATTCTCCTTCAGAGAGTGTGCTGATCAGTGCTTCCCTTGTGACCATGTTATATGAAAATATCTTCTTCTCATCATCAATATCTTTTTCCAATTCATCCTCATCTTTCACAGCCACCTGAATTTTTTTAATCATCCAATAGTCAATGCCCAAATATAGCAAATGAGTTCGCATCTTGTTCTTCCAACTGTCAAAGTTTTCAGGATCAAATTTTGAACTATCCTTCCTATAGAATGCCATCTCCAAGATCACCTCAAAATTTTTAAGCTTTCTCTCTAAGGACTAGTAGGTTTGATACCAATTTTTAGGAATAATGGTCCACCAATACAATTGAGAGGGGGGGTGAATCAGTTTAATGACAGATTATTAAACTTTAAACTTTGAATAGTAGCAATATCCAATCAAATGAACACAATGAATTCCAACATAATAACATAATTTTTTTTTTTGAGGAAACCCTGTTAAAGGTAAAACCCCGGCAGGAATCAACAACCACTAATGATGTACTGAGAGTATAGTATCCTTGTTAGAAGATCTAGACATATTAGGAGTCGATTAAAACATTACATACTTACACAGTCCTTGTTAGAGGACAAACCCTATTAGGAGTCAAGAAAAGAAGGGTAGGTTCACTGCCTAGGCTCATTTCCCAAAGGAGGTTATGTCCACCTTTAGAACTCACTATTCACAACACAAGTGTATATGAAGAAATACACAATCTTTTGAATTGTCTGATAGCAACTTTCTTTTCTTGATCAGTTCCAATGAAGTATATAATTATCCTCTGCTCTACATCCAATAGACTCAAGCTTGTAGCTTCCACAATCCTCTTTTACATTACATACAATCTACCACATATCTTTTCAAAATAAAATATCTTACATATATACCCTATTACAAAATAAATAATCAGTTCGGCCAATTAGGCTTTCCTATTACAAATAATTACATAACTCCATGCTAAGATACACACGGTATCTATAACAAGTATAAAACAATTATAATTCAATAATTAAGGACCAACATCCTTAAATCATGCTCACCTATTCATGATACATGCTACATCTCCGAAGTCAACTTCCAAATAGGTCATCTCTAGAACACACGCCACAACTAATGTCATCCAGCTTTTGGTACCTTGCGTAGACCATCGAACATTCTTCAGTACCCTATCTATCATCCCTTAAGCTCGCATACACTAAATCCTCATCTCCTATAAGATATTCCCAAAACTCAGAGACTAACTCTGTCAACTTCCACTATCACTGTCTAGTAACCAGTCTTCACCAAATCTTCTGTAACTCATCCAATATGCAATATTACATCATGCAATTTGACATATAAGATCACAACACCTTTTAGACACACAAGTGACTTCGCATGATCTAAAACATCCGTACAATGTCCGTACACTATAATAATCAGCCTATTCTCTTGACAGACACATATGTTGACATCAATTACAAAACATGAATGACAACAACAATAACTTCCAGCATCACTCAACATAGTGATTAAACATATTAAATGTATCAACAATATCCCCAATACATTAGCAATATCCAACATTTTTAAGTTTGAAAGATATGATTAGACCATGTCACAATCACATCATTTCACTTTCACTCACATCATCCTTCATTACTATATTTTAGGAGCATCATCATCATCTTGGACCTGAACTGACTTACTATGTTGATTCATCCACATCCAAACAAGATCAAGACTCATCAAAACCTATCTTTCATACCTTCATTGCCAATCCTAGGATAAAAGATTTATCAAAGTGTCCTCGAGATCCTCATCCTTATCAAACATCAATTGAATTCCATCACTTGAGAACATGGTCTATCTTGAGAGGTAATCTAATCAAGAACATATTATTTATCTTGAGATCAGTAGTCTATATCCAAGTATAAGAAAGATATCATCACCTACCCAAATCTTTTTCACTTAAAATGATCTCATTTTCACTAAGGTTGTCCAAAACGCTCATTGAGGCCCTTCCCTAACAATCAAAATTCCTTCATCCAAAACCAATTAGAAGTCAAACCATTGAGGCCCTTCCCTCATAATAAAGAATATGGTCCAAACTTTATCTCCTAGTCCTAAATCCATCTTTCATCATCATACCCACCCTTAAACTTCATCATACATATTCCATATTCTTACATGGTCAAACTGTATGGTTGTAATTACCCATTCACAAGGCAAAAACATGAGTTGAAGATTTATAGACATGACTAGAGATAATGAGAATCCCATTTCCTTGATACCTCTTGGAGGTACAAAGATGCTAAAAACCACCAATCAAATAGACACAGAGGTTGAATTTGTTGAGATCGACTAGAACAAACTGAAACAAAATTAACTCCAAAAGTTCAGGACTTCCTTAGGGATCCCCATAATCTAGAGATGGTGGAGAAAGTGATTAGAGCTAATAAAGATAATATTTTTATGAATCTTTTTCATGATGGATTCAAAATCCTTGAGGATTTTGATGAAGCATTACTTTACCATATCACAAAAGATAGGGCATTTGTTAATACAATCATAGTTTCTACAATTAAAACAACATCATCGCAAGACAAAAGGAAGGCTACTTCTAGTGGTCCCCCCAAAAAAATTATGGCATCAAAATCACAAAAAAATTTCCAGTTAACACCCCAAAAAATTGAGAAATTTATTAGTGCTATGCCTAATATGACCTCACATAATAACACTCATACCACAATGAACACATCTAACACTTCAGGTGCTAGTGTCTTGAACATAGGTCAAACATCATTTCCACAAACATCAAATTCATAGTCTACGGTACAATACATTCCATCACTCTTCAAGATCCCCTCTAGATTCTTGAAGAAATCCATCCTGGAAACATCTCAAGCATATCATTACATACCTCAGGTACACTATATCTATTGGATTTTCAAAATCACAATTTGGAAGAGGACAATGTTTTGGACTGTAACTTACACATCACAATGCACTTGACTTAGCCAATAAAATCAATGAACTCAAGAATCTTGTCCATAGCATGCAAAATGGATGAAAGAAAGAGTTCTTCTTTGAGGAGATATGCCCCTACGTATTTGACAAGTTAATCACTATGCAACCATTTCCTGCAAAATTTGAGATCCCTAAATTTGATAAGTACAAGGGGATACATGTCCTTTCTAGCATCTCAAATAATTCTATGTTGCATGCCAAGAGGTCTCCTACAATTAAAATTATCTTAAGAGAATCTTCACTAGGAGTTTTGGAGGCCCCACTCTTGAGTGGTTCATAAAATTTCCTCCTGGGTTCATATCTACCTTTTTTTACCTTACAAAAATGTTTCTTACATTATATTCCTATAAAATCTAACATCAATAATCATCTAGTGACTTGTGCAATACTAGGAAAAAGAATGAAGAAACCTTTTCTATTTTCCTACAAAGGTGGAGACACCTCGCAAATCACATGCCTTGGAAGATACTAGATAATCATCTCATTGACATATTCACTAAGAGTTTGGTACTTAAAATATCATTCCAAATGAAAATTTCTACCCTTGATAGTTTCGAGATACTTTTTAAGAAAGGGAGAACCATCAAAGATGGCCTCTAACAAAAGGGAACCATTAAACACTACAGCCCTTCATCTAACAATGATAAACCTAAGTTTTGGGCCAAGAATAAAGGGTTCATCAATGATGAGGTGACAAATTCTAAAAATGTCTATAATGTCCAAGCATCTAACAAAAATCAAGGAAATCAAAACAATAATAATCATAAGAAAAATTAGAAAAATCAAAACACTTCACAACAAAAACCATACAATCAAGGATATTTGTTTCTTTTCAACAACAAAAATACCAACAAGAATAATAGTAACAATAACAACTCTGGCCTGTGTCAACATCAATAGTTCACTTCCCTTATGGAACCACTTGATTTCATATTTTGACGATTTGTGGATCAAAACATGATGGTATATCCTATCACTCAACCATATGATGAAAATTAACCCAAACCAGCTTGGTACAAATACAATGAATACTATGAATATCATTGCATTAAAGGTCACGATACCAAGAAATGTATGAAGATGAAATATTTTATCGAAGACCTTATTGATGATGGAAAAATTTAGGTTGAATCACAAACATCAACATCATCCAATGCACAAATTAAGATACATAGTCATCCATTCCTGAAAAATGATCAAAACAATGCCTCATCATCCAAAACAATGTCATATGACTATTCCACTAATAACATAGAGGGTTTCCACCTTACATGTGCAAGTATATAATAAAATAAATGTTGTATCTTTGATTCCCTGTGTGGTCACATAGGAGATTTCGACAACCATGTATACACCCTCAAGATTAAGGGTGCATATCGTAATGCAACTACTAGAAGAGGAAGAGTTACTATTCAAGCTGCTACTACTCTACCAACTACACCATCCACAACTAGGTAAGACTCCCACATAGATTTCCATACTTGAGCTTCTCCATACATCCCCTATGCATAATTAATTCCTTGAAAAATCCCTTATTGAGTCACGAGTTCCCTAAAAAATCAATACCTCACAATTCCAAGCCATGACTGGGAAATTTGCTGCACAATAATATCTAGTCTTCACAAACAAGGACCTCTATGGTTCACATCCTCACCATAAAAAACCCCTCCATATTGAATTCATCATTCACTCCTTAAAGATAAAAAGGGTCTTGATAGATAATGGATTTGGTTTGAACCTTTGTACTATGAAGATGATCAGATATTTGGGACTTCGTGAGGACCTTATTGATGTCACCAAAAGAATTACAATAAAACCCTATGATGACAGAGTAAGATAATCCAAAGGCTTAATCATACTACCTCTACAAGTGGGCCCAACCATGATAAAGACTACTTGTCAAGTCCTGGATCTCAACTTCCCTTACAATATACTTCTGGGAAGACCTTGGGTACATGTTATGCCAGGTGTACCTTCCACATACAATCAGTGTCTTAAATTTCCACATCATGAAAGATAAGTCACTATTCATGTAAATCAAGAACCCTTCCAATATTGCAAGAGGCTGGAAAGTAAGAAATTATACTACTACCTGCTGAATTAACTCTGAAGACCCATTACAAAAGAAGAACCCACAAAATTTTTCACTAAAGAAGCTAACAAATCATATACTATAGAAGGACCAACATCTAAGGATACCAAAGGGAAATAAAAAGTTACTGAAGAGAAAGCTCTTGAGTCTACGAAGAAGGTAAAATTCATTGAAAGGATGGGAGAATACATGTTTGAGAATTCTATGTGCATTGAAAAACTCCCTTTATCCCCAAATTCATATGGTAAACCTTTGCAACTCCTTCCCAAGAGGAGTAAAGAAACCATAGATTGCAAGAAGACTACTTTTGAAAATTGGGGATCGCTTGTAGATGAACACATGGAAACTGATATCCTATCTTGGCTCTTTAGAGATAACAAAGACAAACCTATAGACATCTCTAAGGAAAAGTATGTGAAGGCCATTCCCCTTTTTTGAGAGCATGGGATATCATGAAATAGGCCCCAAAGAAAATGAAAATGGAAGAAAAATTCCTATTGAAGAAACTGATTACCCTCCTGGCCGTGGATTGGGCTCTCTAGAGACTAAGGTGCCCTTTATTGAGGACTATTGTTTAGTTGATACTGATTTAGACACTAAGGAGGAATTATTTGAAGTCCCTTTCCATTACATTTAAGATGCTATCATTGACATTAATTGTGTCCTAGCCATTACTACAATTGACCTTTCATCCCCCAACCTCCCATTTAAATACCCTGAGCTTATCAATTGGGACCAAAAAGATTCACCGCCTATTTTGGACATATGTAATTTGGATGAGGAAGTGTTAGCACTCTATCTATAAGATCATGAGCACAAGATACGATACAATGATCAAACCTACTTTGGTAGCCAAGTCAATTCTCGTAGTCACAAAAATGAAAAACCAAGTGTAAAAAAAAAGAGAGAATAAAACATTGTAGGCAAAATGGTCAGCACTCCCCTTTGGATTTGTGACATGGCTTAACCATCTCCTATGTCTTGTATAAGTCTAGTGGTTGTATCAAGAATTAACAGGTCGATATTTCGGTGCAACGACAACCACTACTTGTAACAAATGGTATCAGAGTTTGGTCACATGTTTGAATCCCCTCAGGTAATGTTGAGGGGGAGATTGTTGGAAAAATGGTCAGTGCTCCCCTCAGGATTCAAGACATGGCTTAAATACCTCCTGTGTCTTGTATAAGTCTAGTGGTTTTATCGAGAATTAACAGGTCGATCTTTTGGTTCAACGACAACCACTACTTGTAACAAACACCTTCTGGAAAAAACCTTTATGAGGAACCTTTGGGTGAAGAGAAAGAGAAAATAAAGGACGTGTCTTCTAGTGAAAACCTTTTTGAGGTGCTAGAAGAGGGAGAAATTAACTTTCCCTTCATGTCTCTACCACTAGAGAAATATTCTGTCCTAATTGAAGATACACTAGAAGTCATCTTGGGACAATAGAGAATCATAAGATCACATTCCATGTGATATCTCTTAATGAGAAAGAGAGGAAACATATGACTGAGTTTCTCTAAAAGTCACAAATCAACTTTGCATACAAGGATATGATTAGATTGGATCCTGACCCAGTTGTACATCATCTTATTGTGGATTATAAGATAAATCTTGTTAAACATAAACTTTTTAATATGCATCCAAAAGTGGCACTCCTAGTAAAGAAGGATTATAGAAAATGATCGATGTTGAATTCATCAGACCTATTGATTATCCAAAATGGGTTTCTAATATTGTACTAGCGGGTAAAGATACTAGGGGAGTCTATATTTGTACCGACTTTAGAGACCTCAACCTAGCATGTCCAAAGGATGATTTTCCACTCCCCAACATAGATATTATATGGATTTGACTACAAGAATGAGATGTTGTCCCTCATGGATGGTTTCTCTAGATATAATCAAATCACAATTACAGTAGAAGATCAACACAAGACTTCTTTTACTACCTCTCGGGGTACCTTTTTCTACTAGGTCATGTCCTTCATCCTTAATAATGCAAGAGCCACTTATCAACATGCTATAAAAACAATCTTTCATGACTTACTTCATTATATCATGGAAGACTATGTGGATGACCTCCTCGGTATATCTAAGACAAGAAAATCATATATCACTATCCTTACCACAATCTTTGAAAGGTTGGAGAAGTACAAGGTGTGGTTGAATCCTAAGAAGAATGTCTTTGGTGTAAAATCAGACAAGTTGTTAGGATACTACAATCTTTGAAAGGTTGGAGAAGTACAAGGTGTGGTTGAATCCTAAGAAGAATGTCTTTGGTGTAAAATCAGACAAGTTGTTAGGATACATCATGTCTCACAGAGGAATTTAGGTAGATCCAAAGAAGGTAAAAGCCATCTTGGAAATACCACCTTCTAAGACACTGAAATAGCTCTATAGCATACAAGGAAGACTCTAGTCAATTTGTAGATTCATATCTCTATAGGTAGACAAGGTCCATCCTTTTTCACATCTTCTACACAAAGATATCAAGTTCATATGGGATTTCTTATATTAGAAATATTTTGAAGAACTGAAGTAGTACTTAGCTAATCCACCAGTGCTAGTTTTGCCTATTCTAGGTCATCCTTTAATATTACACATATTAGCTACCACAGTTTCATTGGGTGTGCTCCTCACACAACTACATGATAATGGAAAAGAGTGAGACATATACTACCTCATAAAAACATTAGTTGGTTATGACTTTAATTACATGACTATTGAAATAGCATTCTTGTCTATTATCTTTTGTACACAAAAACTACATCATTACATGCTCAATCAAAATACTCAACTCATTACAAAGATAGATCCACTCAAGTACTTGTTACAAAATTTTCTCTTACTAGCTGCACTACTAAATGAGTCCTGATCCTAAGTGAATTTGACAATGTGTATGTAGATTGCAAAGTCATCAAGGGAAAAGTCATAGTAGATCAATTAGAAGAAGCTCCTATCCCAGGAGATCATCCTATTCTTATAGATTTTCTAGATGAATCCATCATGACTGTCACCTCGAGTATACAATAAAAGCTCTATTTTGATGGATCTTTCACACAAAAATGATTAGGGGTAGGAATTCTACTTGTGACATGACAAGGTGATCTTATCCTAAAATATTACAAATTGACATTTACATGTACAAACAATATCGTAGGATATGAAACTTTTCTAATAGTGCTTTGCCAAGCTGTTAGATGGAAAATCACTATTTTTCTTATCTTTGGTGACTCTTAGTTGGTCATCAAGAAATTTAACAATGAGTATCAAACAAAGGATGATAAGCTACTTCCCTATTGTAGAATGGTCAAATATTTTAATTGGAACTTTGTAGAGATTGTATTCTAGAAGATCTCAAGAGCCAATAACAAAGAAGCCAATGAAATGGCTACCATTTCCTCTTTGATATCTATGCCAGAGCATAGTCAAAGGTGTAATTTTCTTATTGAGAATATTATGGTTCCTTCTTATGACCAACTAGATTCCAAAATGGTGTGTGAAATTGTTGGTCCTAATTCCCCTTTTACCAAGATATTTACTCTTACCTTCTTGATGGGATCATTCCACTTACCCTCACACCTAACCAATGCAAAATATTCATCTATCAAACCTCTCTCTATACTATCATTGGTGATACCCTTTTTTAGAAATATTTTGATGGAATCGTCCTCAAATGTCTAAATTTAGAGGAAGCAAAAATAGCCTTAGAAGAGGTGCACCAAGGAATTTGTGGGGCTCACTCTAGTGTACTCACCTTGGATAAGAAATTACTGCATACTGGATACTATTGGCCAACCATGGAGTAGGATGACTACCACTATGTAAAGATATGTGTTCCTTGTTAGCAACATGGTGATTTGATACATGCACCTACCTAAGCCCTATAAACCACCATCACACCTTTTCCTTTCTCACATTGTGGATTTGAGCTTGTAGGCTAGATATTTTCAAATTATTCTAGTGGCCACAAATACATCATTGGTGCGATCAAGTATTTTACCAAATGGTGCAAATATATTCCTCTTACTTACACTATAGGAAAATAGAGCTCGAAGTTCATCTTGAACTATATTATCTACTGTTATGGCATCCCTCAGGTCATTGATATTGATAATGGGACCCAATTCAAAAATAAGATGTCACAAAAGTCTGTAAGAAATTTGACATCACCTATCATTTTTCCAACAAATACTTCCCGCAATGTAAAGGTCAAGGTGAGGCTCGTAATAAAACTATCCTCAAAATCCTCAAAAATACAGTCGATGATGTTGGTCATTATTGAAACCTTAAATTAAATCCCACCCTCTGGGCCTACCACACTTCCATCTATACCCCTACTTGAGCCACTCCATTTCCCCTTGTTTATGGTACTAAGGTTGTTCTTCCCATCAAAATTGAGCTCCCTTCCCTCAGAGTCTCCTTGAAGAATCTGATGTTCAAAGAAGAATACCGAGTTTCTTGATTGCAAGAGCTTCAACTCCTTGATGAGAGATGCCTCAATGCCTTAAACCATCTCAATGTGTATCAAAATTGTGTGTGCTTACAATTCAATAAGAAGATCAAACCTTGGAAATTTAAAGTTGGTGATCTAGTCTTGCAACATAACATGAAGAACCTCCAAAACCGTGAGAAGAAAGGAAAGTTTGAGCCTGACTAGTTGGGATCGTTTGTGGTTACAACTAAATTTAGATATGGAGCATATTAGATAGCAATACCAAAGGGATATCTGCTCCCTCATCCTATAAATATTCTACATCCGAAGTGTTTCTGTGCGTAGCTCCTTAGCATGTGCATGTATAATGGAAAAGTAGTGAAAAATCCCCCAAAATAGAAAATCAACAAAAATCCTACAAAAATATAAAATGATGTTGAAGAAAATCTAAAAAGTAAAAAATGTCCTTAAAAAATCCTAGTGAAAACCTGGCAAATAGGTGCCTCGATAACATAATTTTTTTTTTTAAATTAAAAAAAATGTAAAGAGAAATAAATTGTCTAGTAGTGATAACTTGGCAGTCACTTGTGCTCTAGGCAAGTAGCATGGCAAAAACCTATCTCAAGTGCCATGTATAATCTCATTGGATCCATTATCTATCAAGTTCACTTTTTCCCTTCACCATTCCATTTGTCGATTTCTCCACCTACTAGCATATCTATGCAAGAATCTTACTTAGTTTCACTCTATTCCTTTAGTTTTATGATTTGCATCTTTCACTTCACACCCCTACATAGTGAGGAATTGTTCATGATCGTAATAAGGATCCAAAAAATAGAATCCCATCACACTGAGCTTAACCCCATCAAACTAAGCTTAATCTCAAACACACTGATCACATAAGTTTTACACAAAATCAGTTTTGAGACCAAATTATTGAGCTATTGTTCTATTCACAACTATTATCAGCGAATGTTCATTTAAAAAAATTAATCTTGGCCCATTAGGATGCATCCTTTTGGCGTCGACCCATCAATTCCTACATTACATAATTGTTCATGGAAAGAACTATGGACCAAATGATTTCTTGGTCATGGGGCCTTTTTGTTGATTTTTATCTTTATATTTCAGTGAAGCCTACTCATGATTGCCTCGATCTCCCATATCTTCATATATTTTGAGAGGCGTACTATAGAATACATGTCTTTTTTGGTATGAACTATTTATTTGTAATTTAGTACATTTATGTTGGCTATATAGTTATGATTATGTATGCCTCACTAGGGTAAAGGTTTTGTGCTCTTCCACAAAGTCCCTCAAAATGCTTGGGTCTACTAGGCCTCCATATGAGTGTCACTACATTGGTTCCACCATAACTATCTAATTGACATCTTTATTCCTAAACTACCTCTTTTTTCTGAGAGTCTAGTCAATAGAAAGGAACCATATCATCCATGTTGTCTAGTATGTGATGCTTACCTCCTTTACAAAATCAAACTACGGTGCTCTCTTCGACATTGACAAAATATAATAAAAAAAATATAATGTAGTTAGGTTTCATTACGTAGTTTCATATTGCATCTTGCACATTGCATTTGTGAGGATTCCTATTTATCCCCCATCCTAGCTAGCTAAATGATCCTTTTGGTTATATTGATACACTCAAAAACATGTGTTATCCTAATGGCATTGGCTGCATATTTGTTTTACTTACATTTAGATGCAATGTTAAAATTGTATTTAGTTGCATTTATTAATTGCATTGTTACATTTAGTTACATTACTTTGCATTATTCTTATCCTTTATGGTCCATATCATCTTAAGTCATATTAGGTTGCATGGTTAATTGCATTTAATCATATTTTACATTTCTTCACTGCATTTAGTTGTATTCAGTTGCAGTTGTTAATTCCATTTGTTAAATTATATTTAACTGCATTTGTTAATTAGTTTCCTTCATTAGTTGTATTTAATTCATGGTTCTTTTTTTGCATCAGTAGTTGAATTAGTTTGTATATTATCATTAGTTACATACATTAGGTTGCATTATCTTTACATTTGATGAGATAATTATTTGTATTAGATATTTCATCATAGGTTCATTAGATTCATTTAATTAATTGTCCTCATTCATTAATCCACTTACTTCACTAAGATTTATTAGTTATTATTTATTCTCCATTTATATCTATATCATTATTTATAAATCATCCATATGTATTTATCATAACATTAATCATTAAAATAAATCCATTAGATTTATCCATATCTACATCATAATCAAAGTATATATGTATTATATATTCATCATTAACATCATCATATAATACATCCATCATATAACCACATAGACTACATTATGCATCCATAGTCATCACATATTAAATAATACATCAAATCAATACATTCACGTAGTCATACATCATGAACTCATTAGGATCATCATAAAAACCACACCTCTGTCACATATACACATCCACCTTTATCATAAATCATTAGAACCATAACATATAGTATGCATCATAAATCACATCACACATAACCTCTATCACACACATCAGTGGCATCATCAATAATCATGATCACACACATCACATAGTAATACAACATATAGGACCGCCAATCATATGCATCATCATATATCTAGATCATACAAGAATAAATATCCATGGTCCATCTTAATATCATTGTGAAATAATAATAAATGTCAATCGAGTGATACAACTAAAATATACATCTCATATGCATAAGTACATGAACCTAAGTCCCTATGTACATCTAACTTCTAATCATCGTTAAAAACTACAAAATGTGTACCAATCTAACTAAGAAGGCCTCATGAGGCTAGCTACAATGACCCTCCTACATCTCCACCTATGTCCCTTGGTGCTCTCATGCTCAATGATCCAAAAGATCTACCTATCATCTAGGATGCAGGATGCTCTAAAAATGGTGGTGCTCTTTGTGCCTCTAGGACTTCTTGGTGGTACAGAGTCATGTAATAGGTTGTCTCTCTGCTAGCTCTAGATGCATCTCTCTATACTTCCATGGCCTCCAATAAAATCTAAGGAACACCTGGAATAGTGGCTGCATGTCATGGAAGCTCATGCTCACCCCTATAGGTCTGAACCCTATATCACCATGTGTATCTATCACCAAACCACTCCTATACCTGTTGTCTCAAGTTATCCAAATCTTGAGGATTCCTAGCACCTATATCATGCTCTATAATAGTGAACTTGCCTGCATCCACTCATGCCTATAGTGAATCCAATGTTTCTTGTGAATTTTCTACCCATGCTCTCTGTCAATCATATAACCCTTATAACTGGGTGATCTCTACCTCTAGGATCTCTCTCTCTTCTGGACCTCCCTCTTCTTGTACCTATCCCTACATCCTATTAACCTCAAATTGTAGGTTGTCCCTATGGGACCTTGTAGTAATGTGAGCCTATCTATCCACCTCTAGGTTTCTCCTAACCCTCTGTAGCTGGACATCATAGGTGGCATGTACTATAAACCTTGCTGGAGGTCCTTGTGGAACCTGAACTTGTCCTAGATCTTGTGCCTTTATATGTATTGGTGCTACAAGAGGGGGTACATATCTTTGTCCCTATACCTGTGATGGTTCTTATGATGGGGCACCTCCTACTGGTCTTTGTATCTCTCATCTCCCCCTCTTCATGGGTACTCTCTACCATACCCTCCTCCCTCCACCATCTCCTCCATCTACTCTATCTCCCCCATCTCCTCCATCCCCTCCCTCATCCTCATCTCCTCTCTCCCCATCAGGATTAGATCCCTGCTTCTCATCATCTTGTACTTGCACTTGATTTGTGAGCCATACTAGATGATGTGCGGACCAACACTACATATAAGCCCTCATCATCCCTGCATCCTCTCTGATATCCTTTCCATAAATCCAATGCATGACAACCATCTCCATCCATGAATATCTTTCTTCTCTGAGATCCACCCATATCCCCCAAAGTGATCCCACCTCCAGTGTAACCAAAGGATGTGGAAAGTCATCAAGTACTCCATCTTGCACTATGATAAGTATCTCATCACTTAGGATGGAATGTAACAAGTGATATGGTACACTGACCAACCGATCAACTAGTAGTCTCTCTAAACATACCCAAAGTATAATCTATCCAAGAATCTATCCTCTTGCTAGAGATGCTCACTCTAATAACCTCAATCATCACAACCTCTAAAGGACGTCTAGTCAAAGAACTATTTCTCATGTAATAACCTCCTCCAATATCCAACAGACCTCATGGTACTATATGTGATAGGATGTCGATATCTACAAGCATATGAATCATAAGGTTTTCATGTCTCCTATTACCAGATAGGCCTCGTAACCACTATGTGCTCCTAGGCCCAGAATAATAACAATGTCACCCCTAGGCCTAAGTTGTATCCTATCTTGTACACACACATACACAAATCATAATAGAGTTGGCCCATAATCATGTATCCCTAGTAGTAAAATGTGACCTCCTCCTTGAGCATATGCCTAAGTACTATTTCCCAACAATGCAAAAACCATTGTGTGACGTGATCTGGAATCAGCCACCAATCAACCTTGTTAGATACAATACTAGTCATGGTAACCTAGCCTCCATTGCCCCCTTTTAGGAAATCTAATGTTGAGATCGAGGAAAACCTATTGAATCTCTGCCTAAAGCATGTCTCCATGTAAGTCTCAACACCATCTGGAGTGTACTTTGGTATGACCTCTCTGATTAGAACTCTATATATGCCACATGTCCAATAGTTTGAGTATTGCCTCTCCTATCATGAAGTGAAAGATGGAGGTATTTGAATGCCACCTCTCTACCAATAGAGTCATAAGGGCATTATGTAATCTAATCTAGGGCCACTCATGAATCTGGTGTAACCCACATAGTCTCACTTACTCCCACTCTTTTGCCATGGGATTCTCTCACAACTCCATAGTATTAGGCCAACACTCCCTCGATACAAAGGGAACTACTTGTGTCTACATCTAGTTCAAACCTGTGATTTAGTCTATTTAAGCCAATATCTTCTCCCCTATCCTAACCTTAACTGGAGAATCATATCCCTAATCAATGCCTAGTCACTTGTTGACACCTCTTGATTGATTTTCTCTCCTCTAACCCTTGTCTTTCGGCCCAAATGAATGAGACAACGACTGGGCCTTGTATATTATGATTGATGATCTTCATATACACCAATCTATGGAGATGGTGGTTGATAAATCCTATATGTAGTCAAACTAGTCAACCCAACCCCCCATTCCCCATCTCAGAAATAGTGATTTGGTGAATCGCCATCTCCTTCCCCATTTCCATTTCTACATGGATGATGATCAATTGATGATCATTTAAGGAGATGAAAATCATTCGATCGTCATCTCTTCTATGCTACCCTTCCCCCTAATTCCTAGACATATGGACAAGCAATAAATTAAATTTAAAAATATGATATGAAAGGACAGAGTTCTTTGAAACTTACCAGTGGTCCCATGTTGGTAGGTCATTGGAAGACCCTCACACACTCACCCAACTATCATTTCTCCCCCTTGTTCTCCATGTCTCTCTTAGTCACTCTCATTTTCTATTGGTCACAATGGAAATTGACTATCTATAGGGCTCTGTGGGCCTATTTATAGGTCCTCTGGGGTCCGTTTTTCATCTTGGTCCTTGATTTCTATCCTTTTTTCTCCCAATCCCTAGACTATCATGCAAAATGTCCATTTACTTGTCCTTTCTACTAATTTTTATTCTATTTTTCCTTTTTTGAGAAAATCACCCAAAATTTATTTTTTTGCAATTTTCTCGAGGGGGCACAATCTCTCAACTATTTCTCTCTAGGGTATCTCATTTTATTTTCTTTGATATGATGACAACCTTGATGCCACATAAAAGAGGGGTAAAATGTAGACACCTAAAATCATCCTAACACCCTTATATTAATTTAATTTAATTTAATTAATATTTCCTTTATCATTAGGATTGATTTTAGTTAATTTATTATATTTTCTATATTCGATTATCTATTTAATTAAATAGGTTCATTCTATTTAGTATTTAAATTTAATTTAAGTACTTCCCCTTAATGTATTAAGTTTTCTTAATGCATGATTCATTCATAAAATCCCCTTTTAATAAATTTATATTTATTAAACTCCCTGCACACACTAATATCCCTCTAAGCCATGATTACTTTGATTTTAATCTAGATTAATCCTAAACCCACCTAAAAATCCTAGTCTACACCTATCATTATCATCCTAATAAGCTCGCCCTCTAATTAGTCTTACTTAATTAGCCTAAAAATGTGATTCCTAACTTATTAGGGCCTAATGAGTTTCTCATACATATGGGAGCTACTCATCCAAAGGAAGCCACCAAAATTCCTTAAATTCTCTTACTCCCTTCTTACACCTTTTTCCCCCACCCCTTTCTCCCATTTTTCTCACACATGTGTGAGCAAGCTTGAGCCTCTCAAACCTTAAATGCTCCAAGTTGGTTTTTTCATGCCATGTCCTTTTTCCTATGTGGCTCCTATGTAGCTCTTATGTGGATTCCACCAGGGATAACTTTAAGAAACCCCTCCCGAAAAAAAAGCCTAAAATGCTGGCGAATCCAACATCTTGTGGGCAGGAAAATTTTAATATCGAGGGCGATTTTTTTGTTCCATATAGGGAAATAAAATATTATATGTTGGCGATTTTTTTCTTGCCCTAGCAAAAATCATTTTAAATGTGGCGAATTAATGTTTTTTTTCACTAACGGATATATAAATGATGGCTATTTTTTCCCTTGCCAAAAATGAATTAATAATTTCAGAGGCGAATTACTTGTTTTGTAGGAAAATGAATAATAATGGTCTTGGCTAATCTTCAGTGGTAAACTGAAAAATTGTTTAATCTGGGCAGATGGGAAAAGATTCCCCAAATCGGCCCGAAATTCATCCCGGGCCGTCGATCTATCAGATTGTATTACTGTTACATGGTTATATTTATATTTTATTAATAATTATATGGCTATGATTATATCATATGGCTATAATTATATTATATTATAAATAATTATATTATATGTTCTATTATATAATAAATAATTATAAATAAAAATAATATTATTTTTATAATAATAATAAATCTGGTGACGGGTCGTCGATCTATCAGATTGTATTACTGTTACATGGTTATATTTATATTTTATTAATAATTATATGGTTATGATTATATCATATGGCTATAATTATATTATAGTATAAATAATTATATTATATGTTCTATTATATAATAAATAATTATAAATAAAAATAATATTATTTTTATAATAATAATAAATCTTAAATGATTACATAATATAAGTAATATTATTTTTAATTGAATGCCAAAAAAACATATTATAATTTATAAAAAATACATTATTAAAATATAAAATATAAACCAATGCAGTTACATTAAAAAAAATTAAAAATATTTAAAAACAATAATAATTTAATAATTTAATTAAAAATAATAGAACATATGATATAATTATTTATACTATAATATAATATAATATAATTACAACCATATGATACATTGATATAATCATAACCATATAATATAATATAATTATAACCATATAATATTTATATAATATAATAATAATTAATAATAATAATAATAATAATGACCATCGAGTCTGAGTCATCGACGGCCCGGGATGAATTTCGGGCCGATTTGGGGAATCTTTTCCCATCTGCCCAGTTTCATCCGGAATCGTGACACGTGTCACGATTCCGGATGAATCTGGGCAGATGGGAAAAGATTCCCCAAATCGGCCCGAAATTCATCCCGGGCCGTCGATCTATCAGTCTTCAGATTATATGCATTTGTCAATATTTATTATTATATGTAATAATTATTATTATATTATATTATTTAATATTATTTATATGTAATAATATATTACATATAAATAATATTAAATAATACAATATAATAATAATATAATAATAATAATAATAAATTTAATAAACATTTGATAGTCTATAGATCGACGGCCCAAGATGAATTTCGGGCCGATTTGGGGAATGCTTTCCCATCTGCCAATATTCATCCGGAATCGTGACACCTGTAACTTATGTACATTATTGAGTCTTGACAATTTATTACTGTTAGATGTACATTGTACATTAAAGTTAAAACCATTAATTACTTATTACTTTCGTTTTAACTATAACTTCAAGTATTTACGAGAGTCCGATACGATAGCCATAGGGTTTTCAAATTTTAAATTTTCAAAGACTGGCAGAATTCCATTTTGTGTTCTGATTTCTGAAGACTGAAGTCTGAAAGTGTGACACTGTGAAACTTTGTTATCAGCCGACAACACCAATTATCCAATCTCAATTCTAGGTATTTAATTTTTTTCAAAAAAATTCCATTGCAATTTGCAGCAATAGAAATCTTGATTTTAATTGTCTTAGGTTTGCACTTTAAAATTATTTTGAGTAGGGCCTGAAGTCTAATAACCAGTAGCGCCAGGCATGGGCAAAACAAAGTCAAAAACCTCCCAAACGAGTGCACCCATAAAGGAAAAGAACACCATTATAGAACTCAGACGAGTGCTACAAACCCCAGGTTTCACCGATGAGTGTCATGATATTTTTGATCCTGTTATCCATGGAGATTCTGAAATCATGGCAATTAGACATTCATTGTTTAGTAAGTGGAAAGATCCACAGAAGGGGAGAATTTATTACAAATATAACAGCAGTATTGGGGCATATACAAATAAACTAGCTGCTGTGGTTACTGGATTAGCAAACCTCGCTGTACCCGAAGTATTCCCTTGCCCTGAAATTGTAATGCTATGCGCTCAGAATTATGATGAAAATAGAAAGGCAATTGTAAACCAAAACACTCAGGAGGAAATTTTATCAATAACTGAGAGTGAATTTCGACTCTGTTAGACCTAGGGTTAGGGTTTAGAACAGAAAGCTCTAAGGAGCGCATTGACTTGGATAAACTAGCTCGGGCTTATGACAAGCTGGAAAGATCTTTTCAAGATTCATATATTAAGGGTTTAATACCCTCAGAGTCCACTACTAGTGTTACATTGGACAAAGACCATAAGCCTCCTTATCAGTATGATATTTTTGTGCCATGGGTTCAGAATACTATTTCTTTGTTATCATTTTGTCTGGGATTGGACAGTAACAAGGAAGTGGGGGCCAGTGTTCTTGAAATGATTTATAATATCCATTGTCGAGGGCAGTCAGTTGAGCAGGTAGATGTAAGATATAATTTTGTTCAGCACATTGTTGAATCTATGCAACAACAATTACTGATGATTAAACAAAGTACAACTATAGGCAAGACCAAGACATTTAGGTTCACAAGTTACTTGTGCTACCTTCTTTTAGCAAAGCATCGCCCAATATTTGAGACAGAGAACAACAAGCTTGGTATTGAGGTCTATAAGTTTGATGAGAGAACCCAGAAGAAATCAGAGACTCCAAGTCCAGTATATGAGTGGACACATAAGATGAGGATGACTGCTGCAAATAAAAACTACAACCATTTTGTAGACTTCTTTTTGGCACCTATTTACCAAAAAATCATAGGCACTTCGATGCCTAGATTTCCTGTGTCTTGTAAAGATTGCATTCAACTGGGAAGTCAGATTCAATTGGCTGACTGGTTCTTTATGGAAGAGTACACTCTCTTAAGGTTTTACGGTTCAGCGGTTGAACCCTGCAAACTTCCAATGCATGTTACAGAAAGGGTTTTTACACTGGAATATGTACGGCAGATGGAGAGCGCAGATGAACTTTTCAGTGGACAACAAAAGAAAACGATATTTCCTTCCTTGCCTTTCGCAATTGGAGGCCTCACATTTGAGAGAAAGGATTTCAAACTGGCAAATGAATTGGTAACTTTTTTTGGCTTTGATTTTGTCAGTCACTGGAATTATGATCCACTGAACATAATACAAACGAGACTTATTGCCAATGGGAACTCTACGAGAAAATATCAACATCAGGAGATGCCATTGATAGAAAAGTTTAAAAACAAGGATTCATGGGATGAGGTTAAGAAAGAGATGGAGAAACATGCAACAGAGAATAATATTTCAATGCAAGAATTGTCATCCCAAATTATGACATTGCACAAATCAGAGCCTCTGACATACTTAAATTTCTACAAGAAAGCATCTCAACCTTCTACGAGGTCTATGCCTAAAGAAATTAAAGAGGCATGCAAAGCTGAAATGTGGTGTCAACCCAAGATGACTGATTTTTGGAAAATGAGGCAAAATTTGGGTGAACCAAAGACATCAGCTGTTTTTGATGAAATTGAGGAGGATGAAATTTTCAGCAATTATTGGAATAAAGAGCATCCAACTGTACTATATGATTTTGGCAGTGACGGTGATAATGAAAGGCAGAAGGACCTCCAGTCTGATGTTGACATTCAAGGTATTCAGGATTCCGGGTCAACCAGGGGCAGAGATATTGTTACACTTCAAATGAGTGATTCTGTTAAACAAACGTATGGTAGAGGGGCAACTATGATACAAAAAATGGGTTATGCAGGTCTAGGGCCCATTGGTGCAAGTGGTGAAGGGATTTGGAATCCACTTCCAGTACCAGAGCCACCCAAAAGAGGATGTAAACCAATCATTGGACTCTCTGAAAATGAAGATGATTCATCTAGAAAGGGCAAAAAACATTATGTCTCTGCTTCTGACGGTCATCCCAAAACATTATTTGTTAAATCTTCGAATCCAGTTGTAGTTGATCCCACTGGCACTGGCATTGGCACTGGCACTAGCATGGATGAACCTTGTGCAAAAAAGAAAAAAGTTATGACAATTACACTGCCAACAATGTCAGCGGTTACTTCACCAATGTATGCACCAGTAGCTTCTGTACAAAACCCAGAAAACAGTCCTAAAACGCCAGGATTTGGAATGGGCCATCTTCAGTCTGTTGGCAATCCTCAAAATACAATTGTAGGTGGAGTAAGTTCAACTGGAGTTGGAGGAGCACACAAGGATACAACTGATAATTCACCTTTCAAACACTCAATTCTGTCAGCAAACCCAGATTTTAGTTTGAATGAATTTACATCAAAGTTTGAACAGACAAGCGAAAGAAATAGGCAAATTATGAAGACTTTGAAAAGTGATGCAGTTGCTAAATGTCAGGGATCTACTAACAGAATATTTTCAACATATGATCCAAACAATGAAATGATGAACTTCATGGCTGTTATGCCCCTGGGTAGAGATAATATTCCACCACAAAATGTAATAAATCCTAACGATATACAAGTTACCAGTCTTCAAATGGATTTGTCAAAAGTGAAAAATATTGACAAAATCAATATATCTAAAGAGAGCAACAAAATGGTCTACTCTACACTTCTGAAAGCGGAGAGGGAAAACAAAAGGCTTACAAAGCAAATAGAAAAGTTACAGGCAGACCTTGATAATGTGAAGGCGAAGGAGAAAGCAGCAGACAATAGGTTCAAAGATTTGCAAAATAGGATAAATAAATCTTCTCCTACAGAGGCAATTGTCCAGCAAGAAAAGATGAATGAACAAGTGGAAAAATTGACTAAAGAATTGGATGAGTGCCAAAAAAGACTTCAGGATGAACAAGCCTCTAGTGCACAGTTGTTCAAGTCTTTAGAGAGTAGTGCACAGGTCAACAATAAATTGAAAACTGACCTGGACTATGCTGTCAAGGGAAATAATATTTTGAAGACTGAATTGGAGAATGAAAAGAAACAGTCGATGTCTAGGGCAAATATGATTTTTAATTTGCAAAAGGAATTGGGGAATGAGAAGAAAAAAGAGGAGTCTAGTGCAAAAACAATCAACAATTTGAATAAGCAATTGGAGAACATGAAACAAAAAGAGGAGTCAACTGCAAAAACTATCAGTAATTTGGAGAAGGAATTGGAGAATGTGAAGAAAACAGAGTCTAGTGCTACTGCAAACACTAACATAATCCACCAAATGAGGAGGGAATTGGAGAATGCAAAGAAAAAAGAAGAGTCAGCTGCAACGAAAATCTTCAATTTGAGAAAGGAATTGGAGAACACGAAGAAAGAGGAGTCTACTGACTCTACTCAAAGACTCCATGATTTGAAGAAGGAATTGGACAATGCGAAGAAAAAGGAGGAGTCCACTGCAAAGGCAATCCATGATTTGAAAAGGGAACTCGGGGATGAGAAGAAAAAAGAGGTAACTGCTGCAAATACAATCCAAGATTTGAAGAAGAAATTGGAGGATGAGAGGAAGAGAGCAACTAATTTGCAAGGGCAAGTAGAGGAAATACATAAAAAGAGTGAAAAAGAGTTGTCTCAAATGAAGAAAAAGATGGAGAATGTAATGGCAGAAAATAGAGCGACCTCTTCCGAAGACCATCATGTGAAGGATACTATAATAAACATGGTTAAGCTTATCAAACAAGAAAATTGGGACAAAATAATGAAGAACACTGATAGTTTGTTTGAATGGCTTGATTTAAATAGCAATATCAGACTTCTCTTTGAAAATGTAAAAAGTGATTTTTTGGGTAAAAGACAAATCTTCACCAAATCCTTAAAAAATGTTTCTGACCAAATTTTGAGTAAAGTAAAGATATCCAGTGATAGGGATTTGGCAAAGCATGGAATAAACAGCCGCTTGGATGCCTCTGTAATGACCATTGATGTCGGTCACCATTGTGAACAACTAACGGAAATGGGTGAAGCTCTCAAATCTGTTTCCAAAGAATTGAAGAAGATGAATAACATCATACTGAACTTGCTGAATGCTGGATTACCAAATCCAGCTGACTCAAATGCCAGATTCATTGGAAATGAAAATTACATGAAAAGGTTACAGGAGAGCATGAATCATGATTTAGGCAACTTGCCTGAGGATACCACTCCAGAAGGAATTGCAAGTTGCATCAAACCACTGTCAACAATGAATGAAGTTGTAGATAAATTCCTCGATTCATTTAAAAATATCTCTCAGAAGTATTTATTGTTGACGAGGTTACAACTATTTAGCTACAACCTCAAACAAATGGAGCCACCAAATGATGCAGAATGGAGCGCCCTAAAGAAATTCTTAGAAGCTGGGTCATCTTCTGAAACTCAAGCTGTTACTGTTGCTGTCATTGGCAGTCATGACTCATAGCTGATAGCACTAAGAAGTAACAACTCAGTAAGTGATAGTACTATAATCGTTTTGTTACTTGTTTCTCTTTAATTTCAAATTTTGGATTTAATTTCAACTTTGTTTAATGTTAATTGTTACAGGAATCAAGAGCCAGCATATCAGGATAGTTGGGCAGCCAGGCACTGGCATACTATTACTACACAGCAGATGGAAAAAATTTCCCTACTAGAAAAAATTGTACAATTGGCAATGTGATTGTACACACATAATGTATTATGTAGTAATAATCTGATTATATATACAATTACAAACCGACCTACAGCTATTGTTGCTCCCTTATATCTGCAAAAGGGAATTCAGGGTCATTTCAATTTGACGTTGAGTCATTTGCAAAGGGTTGTAATTGTTTGTAATTGACAATTGTTAAATGTATTATGTTACAGGCTGATTTATAATTATAAATTATAATACAATTTTTTTTAAATAGAGCTTATTCTGTTAAATGCATTATGTTACAATTTCTTAAAGAAACTAGAATCAATGAAAATCTCAACATGTTACAAAAATACAATCAATGAAAATCTCAACATGTAAGTTTGTATTATCAACATGTTCAAAAAAAACATTTAAGCATCTATAAAAGGACAGTGAAACTGTGAATGAAGGCTATAAATTGACTTCTACAAACATAATAAATTAGTAGATAGAGTCTTAGATTAGAGCTACTACTTCTAGCCTACTACTTGACTCACAGAAGTTAGAACTTGAGGTTGAGAAGCTGCTATAGTTGCCATTCCGCCTGGACCGGCTCAGCATCACTATCATCAGAATCCTCCTCATTTATTGCATACAACATTTGATTGTTCGTTGTGTTTTCTTCAGATTCACTGTCAGCGTCAGACTCACTATGCATGCCAAAGTCAACATCATCTTCATTGCTTCCAATATCAGGATATGAACCACTGCCACTACCATTGCCACCACCACTACCACTGCCACTTGGGTTTGAAATGTTGGCAATCCCTCTTCTTTGACATCGTTTTCTCCAAATGCTGACAGCCCTGTCATAAGGGAAATTTTCTACCTTATACCTAGAATTATAGAGCCTCAGACAATTATCCAAATTTTTGTCTAATTTGTTTCTAACCTTTGACTTCAGGAAGCCCAAAGTACTGAAAACTCTCTCATCCTCCACTGAACCCAATATCATTGTCAAACATAAATCGGTAAGCTTGAAATATTCTGGTATTGCCTCTCTCAACTGATTGCTCTCACCAAGGTTTTTCCAAAGCTTTGTTACCGCTCCCTCTTCATTTGGGTTCTCCATAAGAGCATATTGTTCCCTCATTATGTTTGCAAAAGAATATGATTGATCTCTCAGTCGAGATTCATCTAAAATTCCATTTATAGTGATTCCATTGATTACTTTAGGTTTGCAAAAATGCTGAATCAGAGTCGTCATCCTTCTTCGAAAATCAGTCGGACAGTTTAGAGACCAATATTGTGGAAAAACAATTGACATTGCTTCGAGCAGTTCCTCTGGAGGGAATCTGTCTCTGATTTCTGATGAAAGATTGTAGCAAACTCGCTTGACAGAGTCAAGCACAGAGTCTTTGATCTTCTTGAAGTCTTCACTTGTAACACGTGAAAGTACCTTCTCTGGTTCTGATTCAACTTCACTTCCTGCTTCGTCGGGGTTGACGCGGGCATAGTACTGCATTGGTATGTCAACTCCACGTACCCTGGCATATACCTCATCGTTTGCACCAATATGTAAAAAGTTCCCAGGATTGTTCAAATCTGTGATTTCTATCCACTTTGCAAACTTTGATTCATCTAATGGTAGTAATCGATACAGAGTATCCAGGCTACTACATGTCATTTTACGCAGCTTATTATATTCTGCAATGTACATACCTCTTTGTTGAACCTTTTTTATAATATTTCTCATGTCCTGTAGCATGGGGAGAATAGCTGCTAAAGTTAAGAGTACCTTAACATTAGTTAGGCTTGAATATAGCCGAGGGAATCTGTCTCGCACAGAGTGGATTAGTCCAAGCAATGACGGGTATTCAGACATTACTCGATGTGTCGGTCCATCCAAAGAGATCCATCTGGTATCATTGTCTTTAAGAAGCTTCTTCCCATCAGTAAGTCCTTGAGAAAAGTGTTGAAATTCCCGGACTCGTTTTGGACTTCGACAGAAGTATTGGTAAATCTCTTTGATTAGAGATTCCACTTTACTTACACAACCAAAATTGCTAACAATTCCAAAAGCTAGATTCATTCGATGGGCCATGCAATGAATGGGAATAGCGTAGGGTGCCAAATCATCCTTGATCTTTTTGCAAAGACCACCTTTATGACCTTTCATAACCGAAGCTCCATCTGCTCCAACACACACCAACTTTTTGGCAATCTCCATGCTATCCAAACCTCCAGATTCAATTAGAGTAGTCTTTAATAATTCATATAAATTTTCAGCTGTCGCACTACAATTCAATTTAGCAACAGATAGTATAAATGGTTGACGACAAAGATTGTTTACAGTATAAACATGCATGCACACCCAGGAAGTATTATCAATTGCTGTAACTTCATCTAGAGACAATGCAAAGAAATTTGAGTCTTTTATTTTTTCCTTCATATCTTCTTTTTCAACCTGTGCAAGACATCTAGCCCATTCCCATCCGCTGTTTACTGACCAGTGACTGTTCGAATAGTTTTGAGTTTTCAAAAAGTGCAATAAGGTAGGAATTGAAGGGTAGTCTGTCATAGGATGTCCTCTACTCAATAAATAAAAGACCACACTTAATTGAACTACTTTTCCCATATTTTGCACTTCTGTTGCTTTCCCAATGAAATCTTCAATGGAACCTTTTACTGCAGAACGCTTATCCCGTAATTGCTGGTGTAACTCGTATTTTTCAGCATTCCTGATATGCAGACAGTTGTCCTTTGTTTTCCAAGTTAGCACGGATTTTTCAACTCCATCTATAATTTCCTTCTTGTAAACTTTACCGACATGCTTTTCTATGGTATCAATTTTAAGCTGCAACCTCTTCTCCTTCTTTGTTATCTCTGTGCAAATGTTACATCTGCATTCAGTAGGAGGTGCACCATCAATTGGATTGGGCACTGGTTCAATGAACTAGTACTTTTCCACCCATTCTAACTGAAAACTCCTTTGGGACAGATCCCAGCGAGATCGATCTTTCGTCGATCCCAATTTTCTTTTCCCCTTTTGTGCATGAGCATGATTTATGGAATCAGTTTTGGTTTTCTCACCTGACTGGTCCAGGACCGACTCCAACTCTATAATCTCAGTTTGTGACTCCCTACTCAGGGGAAGTGCCTCCAAATCGTGTTCAAGTTCATCCTCGACTGAGATATCAGGTTCACCAACTTGAACTTCAATATGGTCTGAGGGTCCAACTTGTGATGAATCTCCTTTTTCAACTGGAGATCTAACTTGTGAATCTTGTAGCTTGCCAACATTTCCACCACCAAAATATGCTGCTATGGTTCTGCGTTTTGGTAATGGTGGCTTCTCTTGGCATTCAGGGATCCTACCGGAACCCCTGTTACCCCTCTTATTTGACATGGCAAACCGATAAAGGCTGCAAAAAATATATCAACTTAGTTGTTGAACAAAAGACTCAACTACTTAGACTACATATAATAACAATAATATGATTCATTCTCAAAAAATGGGTTCTACTGCTACGGTACTACAGTCTACGGTACTACCCAAGGGCCAATATAATTCGCAAACCTATAGGCTATCTTAGCATTACACTGGACAGTAAAACTAAAAAAATAACCAGTACCACTGTACCAGTGGTCCAGTACCACTGTTGACATAAAAAATAAATTAAAAAGCACTTGCCTTTTAAAAAAACTAGGGTCCACGAGTCAATGGCCAATGCACTCAGCACTCTGAAAGATCGGCAGCAATAAGAAATGCCAGTCTCCAGACCAGAAAAGAGCGAACTGTGTAGAATAATAATATTTTATAGTCCAATCTAGGTTGGCGAATTAGGCGGGATTAACAAGCGGGAATTTCAAATGCAGGCGAAACACACCTTCCTATGCAAGCCCACAGTAGGAAACAGTTGGCTAAATGGGGCTGGTGGTCGACACACGTCCGGAAAATGGTTGGCGATGCCCAACCCAAGGGAAAATTAATTGGTTGTAGTAATGGCGAAAGAACGTGGGCCAATAAGAAACAGCATGCAAAAGCTGGCGATATGTTTAAAATAAATGTATCCAAAATGTATATTGCATTGGCGATTGCACCGATAGTTTTGACCAATCATGTGATAACTAATGGGCGACTACCTTGGGCGTTGGACCCAAATCTAATAAATATCCGGCGATGTAGTTGACCTGCGTTGCGTGCTCTATTCGCCAAATGATGATTGACCCGTCAGACGGGATTGCCAAAAGGCGAAGATTCGCCACTAAAGTTATCTCTGGATTCCACATAGGTGCCACCTCATCCAAGCTCTTCTCTCCATCCAAAAATTTATAAATAGGAGGCCTCACTCCTTGCAAATCATCTTTCATTTTATGCATTGTTATCATGTTAGTATAGCTCTAGAATTTCATAGTTGTTTATTTCATGCTTTCAATCGTAGTTCATTTTATGCCAAAGACTACCAAGTCCCTTCAATGACTGAGCTTCCTTCAATGATCGAGGCCATCAGTCAAGGCTGCAACCGAGTCACATCGACCAAAATAAAAACACCCCATGTAGTTTCACCGAGGACAAAGAATGCCCCTGCCTTAACCTCGGATGCCCCTGCATCAAACACCCTAGGTTCGAAAAGATGTTCACATGTGAGAAGAAAATATTCCAGGATTCAACATGTAAATCCTGAACTGGTTCTTCACATACAAGTCCTCCACCTTTTCTCCTTGCAAATCCTTCCACTTCAGTTTCCTCTGTCTCTTCAAGTCTTTTCTTGACAACATACAGGTCGGTTCCCCAAACTGATCATTCATTTTCTCTGGATCCACAGTCTCAACTCAGCCAATACTCAGGCTTCTCCTACTAAGTGTTGTATCTAGTAAAGGCTTCAAGGAAAACTTTGTGTCATCCTTCTCAATAGTAAACACATTTTGGACACAGTCATAAATAGATCTGCAATCATATTGCCAAGGTCTACCGAGCAATATATCACAACTATTCATCTTCACAATGTCATAAAGCACAAGATCCTTGTACTGGCCAATCCTATAAGGACAAGGATGCTTCATTCTATTCAACCCAAGTTTCTGAAATAGGTCCTTAGCAACAAGGTTATCAGTAGTACCACTATCAACAATAACATCATAGATTTTGCCTCAGACTTGCATCGGGTTCTAAACAAGTTACTCCTTTGACAAGGTTCCTCCTTTGTACCAAGCAATGTTTCTCATTCATCACAACAGTTCATCAGTCAACCTTCTTCTATGTACACTGAGAAGAGTGGTGTCCTTCCTCTCCACAGTTATAGCAAGTACCCTTAAAGATAATTCTACCTGTCTTCTTCTTCGGTTCCATAGGTTTCTATTCATCTTCAGCATTGGTCAACTTATCGTTCACCGAGTGATCAATCTTCTCCTTCCCTCAAGAGTTACTAGGTTGTTTCCTCTTCGACTTATCTTCTGCCTTTAGAGCATACTGATAAGCATCTTCAACAAAATCAATCTTTAGCATACCAAGCTCATACTGAATATTGAATCTCAGACCATTTACATACTGAGCTACCTTTTCCTTACCAAGTTCTCAGTGTCCAGACCGAATAGTAAGTTTGTAGAACTCCTTGGTATAATCTTCAACAGACAAATCCTTCTGTTTCAGATTTTGCAATTTCTTAAACAAGTCAAGCTCATAGTCAACAGGTATGAACTTAGCTTTCAACTTAGTCACCATCAACCTCCACTAATTGATCTTTGTTTCACCTTCATCTTCTCTATCTCTTTGTAATTCTTTCCACTGAAGAGCAACATGTCCTTTCAACTTTGTGTGTGCTAATCTCACCCGAAGAGGATCTTCAATTTCTTCCAGCTCAAAGAAATCTTCAAGTTCACCAATCTAGTCAATCAGACTGTCGGGCTTCAAAGTACCAGAGAAAGTAGAAACTTCCATTCGGTAACCATTACTAAACTGAGCTCCAGATCTATGAAACTGACTAGTTCTGTCTTCACCAGATCTGTTCCTCTAGTCATCACCACTAGATCCAATAGTTTAAAATTCTTCAACAGCTTCTTCATAGCCATCTTCAGTACCAACATTTTGAGGTACACCAGAAACAACTCTCATGATGTCGGCAACCATGTCATTCTTCATCAATTCTATCTCAGATCTGACATCCGATCTGACTTTATAAAAAATCTTTGATTCCACAGCATCACAAAGATTTGCAATAGCTCTAGGGTCCAATCTTCTCAGAGGAATCCTTAAAGATGTGCAACAAACCCTCTGCAATAAACCCTCACCGACCACCTTGTGGCTACTCCAAGTTGTGTACAAGTCAGATCTCAACTTGCCACCTTGAACAAACAACTAGGGCAAGATCCACAAGTTCAGTGCTCTAGATCTATAATCCAAATTGTGCACAATCTCTACTCTATTAGGATCAACTTCGCAAGATCAACCTTGCTACGTCAACCTTCACTTCACAATATCAACTATCAGCTCCAATAGGAACAAAACCTTCACTTTGATACCACCTGATGCAGTTAAGGATGGTGGATCCAATGAAGGATAGTCCAAACCTTGCAGCCAATAGAATTACAAAGTAGAATACTCAACACAATAGATAACACCACAATTATTTCAAGTAACTTGCATTAACATGCCCATCTATAAGGCCTTCTGAGTTATGGCCAATTACAAATAGAAACAACTCTGCAAGATCCATAAACAAATCCAATACAATCTTAGCTAGTTTAGCTCTAAAGACAATCGAAAGTTGATGGAAACCCTAAGGCAGATCTAAACTTGAGCTTGCAAGCCTCCAAGAAATCTCCTTGTGTCCAAGTGTGCAACCCCTAGCTCTACTACAAACAACTATCAAATATCAATCTGATCTGCAAGATCATGCAAGATCTTTTCCACAACTTCGCCAACTTCAGATTTCCAAACCTTAGATCTGATTCACTAAGTCTTCAAGTCATGAACTTCTATGATCTCCTAATGATCCTCCTTCTTCCCTTTCCCAACATCTACCCAAGTATCCTATAAATACTAATCATCAGCCACAAGTCAGCTAGATGAAACCATTAACTCACCAAACAAATAATTAAATGCCATACAAGTCGGCTTACAAATGTATACAAACATTTAATTCAGCATGTCGGCCTATAACAATAGCTACCAACAATAAATGCACCAAGTCAGCTCAACAAATCACATAGAACTCCAGTCAGTAAGCCAGAACTACCGAGCAACAGTGAATTAACCAAGCACGCTAGGCATCACCGAGCACCACAGGCATGACCAAGTAACACTTTCACCAAGCGCTAGAGACTAGTGAGTTCCTTCAGTGACCGAGCTTCCTTCAATGATTGAGGCTATCGGTCAAGGTTGAAACTGAGTAACACCGACCAAAATACAAACACCCCATGCAGTTTCATTGAGGACAAAGAATGCCCCTACCTTAACCTTGGATGCCCCTACATCATTCTGTCATTGACAACATCCTTAGTCTTGTTCCAAAATTAATTTTTATTTTGTTATGTTGTTTGTTAGAAGAGGATTTAGATTGAATATTTATATCACCCTTATGAACAAGGACATACTCTATGCAAATAGATAGCATAATGCATAATACAGTATGAGTTTATCTAATGAAGTATGAGTTTTCATCTGTAATGCATAATGCATTTCAGCAACTAAAGAGTTGATAAATATGTTGATGTTTCCTATCTCAGGAATCTGTCATGGATAACGCGAGTATAGCTTTCGCTATCTTTGAAGGAAAGTCACAAAAGACTCACCTTGACATTGTTTGATGTTACAAAGATCAAGCATAACAATAGCATGTTGAATGTTATAAGAGTATTGTTGAATGAATCTTTGCACTAGGTGGTCAAATTATTTGAGAGGAGCAGACAGTTTGGTGAACCACTCCATGGCTTGAACACTAAGACTCCTAGGAAAGAGTCTCATGAGATAAGTGGGTTCATGCAATAAATCCATGCTAAGTACGCAAAACTCTCTAATGTGATCATGAGGATCTTTGCTACCATCATACTTCTCATATTTAAGAAACTCAACCTTTTGAGGAAAAAGTGGCATGTGAAGATCCTTATCAAAAGGAAATGAGAAAATAGATTCAAGAGAGAAATATGTGCTTGGTTGATCTTTCTCTTTTTCTAAGCATTGCATATGCTTCATCATGTCGTCCACCTATCTCCTCATGA
This sequence comes from Chamaecyparis obtusa, assembly GCA_027943335.1. Classification (NCBI taxonomy): domain Eukaryota; kingdom Viridiplantae; phylum Streptophyta; class Pinopsida; order Cupressales; family Cupressaceae; genus Chamaecyparis; species Chamaecyparis obtusa. The sequence goes on along the minus strand of BSBK01010188.1, from coordinate 51,560 downwards.
TTTCTATTTCATATGGTTCTTCCTTCTTGATTAGATTATCAACATCAAAGTTGTCTGGTTTCTTAGCTCCTTGTGAGGCTAGATGAAAAAAGTATTGATCTTTTTTTTGATTTACTGATAACTTCATGAGTCTTTGTAAGTGTCTGTCTTGTTGAAACTATAAGATGACTTCCTCGGTGATTTCATTTTCTAAATCACCACCTTGTGAGCAATGTGATCCATGTCTAGTGTGTTGAGAACCATGTCTAGATTTTTGAGGTTCTTGGTTGATTTGTTCAAAGCATTTATCACCCAATTTCTTTAGGAACTCCTCAATCCTATTACTTCATCCGTCCATGATTGGAGTGTAAGAAACACTATGTGCCAATCTAGGAAAGGATAGAGTAGATTCTCTAGAGATATTAGCGAAGGGTTTGAAACCCCAAGGTATAGGACCTTCTTTAGTTGAATTGTCAAGGATAGCTTCATGTTGTTTTCCTTCATAGATATGTGATCTAGTTGTGAATAGAATGAAAGAGGATCGTCAAAAGCCAAGTAGGATGACTTATGATGAATTGATGCTCAAGCTAGGTAAGTAAAGATGTTCACTTATCCAAAGTGTAATAGTATGAGAGATATAGAGTAAAGATGACTTGATGCAAGGTGTCCAAGTTGCAGGGAGATCCCTATGTATGGAACTTGTGAACAAGCAATAGATTGGATAGAGCATCAAAGAGAGTTTATCAAAGAGATGGTGGACAAGTGAGCATTCTACTAGACAATTATTTAGTCAAGAGACCAAAGTAATCTTTCCTAGCTAGAGGAAATTCCTAACATGTTGGAATGTACCAAATAACAAGATAAGCTAAGGATAGAAATGGATAAGAAATAGTGACATTGTTTAAGCTTAGTCCGAGAGTTTAGTTCAAAGGATTTCAAGTTTGATTGACCAGTTTGGAGCATTCCCTAGACAATGTTTATTTTGAAAGTATGTAGTGACCAAGAAATAGTCTTAAAACAATCCAACACGGGACAAAGAAACCTTGTGGATACAAGTATATGTGAAGTCTTAGTAAGGTGTACCAATGTTCAAGTATATCAAGTTTATGTTCAACAAATGTTTTCACAAGTATTAGCACAAGAAGATACATAAAAAAATATACCTAAGGTCAAGCGGGTAGTGTTCCAACCTTTTCCCACAACTTGGTACCCCTTTGCCTCACACAAAGTGATGTTTTCTTTGTCATGGATTTGTATCCAAGGGAGTACATATGGTGAGTTTCTTGTGGTTATCCAGGTTAAGTCCACTTGGATCAATCGTTGCACAAAGGAAAGTGCATGGCCAAAAAAAGGATAGCTTCTAAGTCCTAAGGTGTTTAGTAAGGGTCTTTGTTCATGACCACCACTTGTAGTTCTAAAAGAGGAATTAAGGGCTATATCCCTACAAGAAACCATGATGCATAGTTATTAAAAAAAAATATTTAGACCTCTCGACCCTACGCAAAATGAATTTATTCCCCTTGTAACCTTGTAAACAAGATTGCAAGCGCCCAATCAAGTATAGTCTTTCTTAGCAAGATTTAGGCAAGTAGGCCCTACACATGAAGAAGCATAAGGAATAGAAAGTAGCCAAGTCTTCTCTCTCTTTGGATTGAAAGAAGATTTTGATTATAGTGGGGTGGAGTAGCTGGATTTTCTTGTTCCCCACTTGGGTCATTCCCAAAAGATTGCTCTCTTGGCAGGCCCTCTAAAGGTAAATGCAAGAAAAGAAATGGATAGCTAGTGGATGTCTATATTTCTGATTTTCCCATGGGGAAAAGAGGATAGTCTCCTACTCCATAGTTTCTCCCAAGCACATCAAGAACATATTCATTTACCCAAGACCAATTTCAAGTGATCAACCAAGTAGTTCTAGATTTCTGATTTTCCAAGAGAAAAAGAGCATACTCTCCTACTACTCAACCGATCACAAAATAATAAGCCTTCTAGTTAAGCTAGGTGCCTGGAAATCAAATGTAAGAAAATACATAGTTTATTCATATCTCCAAGGTAACCTACAAGACAAAGAATTAGTAGTCTCAAGTTGAAGTCTTTGACAAGAGAATCCTACATCACAAAACATTAGTAGGCATGAAGATATTGAGTTCTTTTGATAAGAAAGACCCTACAAAACCATAAGTTAGGGCATAAAAAGTATGCAAAATGAAGTAATAGCCCTATAAAACCACTTATTAGTCACTATTAGAAGACCAAATAATCAAAAAATGTAAGAAAAACCAAGTGATCTCAGCCTAGACTCAGAGTGTGACATAAATAAAATATGGGTGATAGTTAATCAGTACGTCAGAAAATCATACGATAGACCTTATAAAAGTAGAACGACATTCTAGAGCTAGACGATATACCTTATAAAGGTTGTGCAATATTTCACAGTAAGGTCAAAAATTACTTATTTGTATGAAAGAATGATACTTTAGGAAATGTAGACTGTCACCTAGTAGTATAATGAAATGTTGCCTAGGTATATAATAAGAAATGTCGTACGACTTTTGAGCCTGTAAAAATAAAATTGTCAAACTTGCGACGAAAAACAACCGAAAGTGCAAGAAATGGAGCTAAAAATGAATATCAACCCCATGGTGGGTGCCAAAGACGTGTGATCAAAAGTGTGAAACACTTCTATGAACCATTACACTTGATAAAACCCATGGAAGAGGAGATCTCAAGAAGTGGCTCATAGATTCCTAGTTGAAGCGAGTTTAATCGTTCTCATGATGCTCATCAAATTGGCATAGAGGATTAGTGACTTGACTACAATAAAATTGAAGATTCAAAGTGCAAGGAATGAAGCTAAGATGAAAGACTGTAAGCTAAGAATGATATATTAAGCTAAGAATGTATGCAAGCAAATAGTAATCTAGAATGAGAATGCAAGAGCTATTCTATGAAGCAATGTAGGAAGAAACTAGATTAACAATGCAAGAATAAGCTAGAAATGAAGCTAAGATATGAAATGAGAGAGCTAAAGATAAGAATTAAAATTAGCAAGATTACTCTAAGAAAGCAAGAAATCTAAAATGCAAGATGTAAGACTTACCATATTCTACTTGATTAAAGATTAGGACCCTTGAGCAAGGGAAGAGCTTCCTTTTAAAGGATTTGCCTTAAGAATGAAGGGTGGAGATTAAGAGGAAAAAGAATGAGTGGATGAGATGAAGAGGCAAAAGGAGATGCAAGGAGATGCAAGGTTAGGTAGAAATGAGTGGTGATGATTAAGAGGCAAAAGGGTAATGTTAGGTAGAATAAGACAAAATAGCATTTGAAAGCACAAATCCCTTTTTATTTAGATAATTAATCAAGATTAAGTATGCATACATGTGAATGTGTTCTTTTAATAAAAGTGTAGGAAATTTATATTAAAAGTAAGGTTATAGAATTTAAATGAATATGCAAGCTTTATAAATTAGACCATAGTATAAGCTTGATATAATATTTTTGATTTAATTATGCAAAGGGAATTTTAAGGGTTACTTTGCACAATTATGCTTAGTAAAAAGATGATTTGATCAAAAGGGGGCTCAAGTTCCAGTAGATTGATTTTAGGTGATTACACCACCTACACACACATACTCTAACACTAGGCTAAGGGTAATGCGAGCTAACTATGGATACAATTTAAACTATATATGTCCCATTAGTGCATGAATACAAATAATTGAACTATGTATAGTAAATAAACTAAAAATTGAATAAGTACATTCATGTTAAAATAAGTCAAAATAAATACCTAGGTGTTAGGTGAAACAAGATCATCTTCTACTATCATATCATCCACAAAAGCTTCATCATGTACATCATCTCTTTTCCTAATCATTTATAGTAAAGAGGAGAGTTTCTAGGGGCTCAATTTGAAAGAGTTAAGGTTTAAAGTTTGTCTATAATAGCATATCTATGTAACCTACCTGACTCAATCTATGCAGATGCTCCTTAAATATCTCTATCCTCTTAGATTTGATATGGACCTAGTCAACTCATATATCCTCCTTTTAATTTATGGAGTGATTAATGGGTGGGTCATGTTGCACAAATTGACATGTGTGTTATTTATGATCCACATGGAGTGGCTTGGTAGAAATGTAGGTTGTGAGTGTCTAATCAAATCTTTAACACTCTCTATTGGTATCTGATGGCTTGATGCAATAAACAAATATGCATGTAGAAGGTCCTCAAGAAAATACCAAGACATCTCAACTAGGTGCCCAAATCTTGATAGATCTTGTAACTCATGTGGTGTTAAGAGGATAGCATCTTTGTATGGCTCAAACTCAATCCGTACACTATATGATGCCCCAAAAGGCTCTCAAAATCATCCCAAATGACTCAAAATATATTATCCTGGCATATTAGGTGTAAAAGTAGTAGTCGCAGATGCCTTTATTGGATATCATGTCAATTTATTTCTTCTAGGAAGAAATGGCTACTGTGTCTGTTGTGGGTGTCATAGATGGTGTTTTAGAAGTAAATATTTGGCCAACCAACTATTTAGGGTCTAGTGTGATTTGATTAGCCCTATGATACTGATCTAGGTCTACAAATCGACCACACCCCTGACCAAAATAACTAGGAATATCAAGGTAGTTGACGTTAAGGCCCAAATGGACCTCAACATATAATTGCTATGAAAAAAATAGTAGAATCTAGTCATTATTATGATAAACAACATGTCCTACAAGGAAATGTACATATATAACCACTTCTATCTATTGGTCAACACATCGAGTAACCTAGTAGGCCTTCACCTTGTCCTTCCCCTCATAATATGGAAAAACCTCACATTTGATGACAACCTTAAAGACACGGCATTGGACCATGTTAGAGGACACATCACTTGAGATCTTTTCTCTCAATCTCTAAAGAATCTCAAAAACCTTATGTAGGGTATATGACATATGCAATCTCAAGTGATCGCCTAGTCATCTAAACTAGACAAAGTAGTGGTGCAAATATCCTTGTATACCCTATTAGATGTCTGTATAATATCTCTCAATATCGAGATCTCAATATCAGTGTAGTGAAAAATGATAGTGATATCAGGTACATTAGCCTCATGAGGCTAAGAAGCAGGCTTGAGATGGGCCATCTAGGGGTAACATATTAAATATTACAAATTTTGTAAGTATTATATGTATTATGAAAACAAATTTGATATAAAAGCATGCCATTAACTATACACAATATAAAAATCTAACATATGTACAATTTTAAATGATAAAAATTAAATATTCATTCGTATTAAAATGTACACAACCTAAATTGATCAAGTAAATCAAATAAATTATAACATACACATATATACATAGATTGTAAAGGACCTAGAGAGAGATAGAGTGGATCTCAAGAGAGTGAGTCAATGTTAAGGGAAAAAAATACCTAGAGAGAGAGAGAGAGAGAGAAGAGAGAGAGAGAGAGAGAGAGAGAGAGAGAGAGAGAGAGAGAGAGAGAGAGAGAGAGAGAGAGAGAGAGAGAGAGAGAGAGAGAGAGAGAGAGAGAGAGAGAGAGAGAGAGAGAGAGAGAGTAATAACAGTTTAATGGTTTTATAAAAACAATCTAAGTTTTTCTAAGGATTTTCTATGTTTTTTCAAGTTTTCTAAAAAATAAATAAAACAATTTAATTAAAAACTATAAAAATAAAACATATATACATGCATAAATAAATTTTAAGTTTGTAAGCTTTTCTAATGAATTTGTTAAATTTTTTTAAAGTTTTCTAATGATTTTTTAAATTTCTTCTAATCCCATTTTATATGCCTAATAAAAAATAATTAAAAACTATAGAAAATAAAAATATATACTTGCAAAAATTTAAATTCTAATAACAAACTATTTTTTAAAAAAAACATACAGTTTACAACCCCAAAAAGAAGAAGATAAGAAATTAGTGCACCTGGTATCAAGTAGTGTCGATCTCTACGTTGAAGTAGCACAATCATCACCAAAAGTTGTCTCTTGAACTAAGCATGTTCGCTAGAAGTGCTTGTGGAGACCAAAGCAACAATGAAATTGAAAAAATAATTATCACATTAGGTTTATAAATTGTTCCCAAAAAATTCAAAGAAAAGTGCCTTTGATCAAAGTATGTCTTCGATAAAAAACCCCATGTCACTGGCTTTGATCAAAGACTTCACTTTGATTGAAGTGCTCTACATCACATCCTTTGATCAAAGTGGTAAGGATACTTCGATTGAAGGTGTTGAGTAAGTGGATTTTTCATCCACTTTCTTTTTCTTTGTTGGAAAAATTGTGACACACAATTGTGAGATCACCCAATTAATATATATGATTAAATTAATTGTGAAGATTAAATAAATTAAATGGAAAGGTATTTAACTCTTTAAAGAATAATATCAAATTAAACAAATGTAAGTTTACCTGATTATTCCTAATTAGAAAACTTCTCCATTTATTGTCTTAGTTCACTTCTATAAATGCAAAAATACTCTTTGCAAGAATTAAATGAGACTCATGGCTATAATTAAGCCTATAGCTAATGATCTTGATATAACAAAAATTTATTTACTAACATTTGTATGCCTTTATCAATGTGCTTTGAATAAATTAAATGGAAGGGTATTTAACTCTTTAAAAAATAATATCAAATTATGCAAATGTAAGTAAAATTCTCACCAATTATACAATAGATTAAATAAAGTAAATGGAAGGATATTTAACTCTAATAATTACCCAATTATACAATTATTCCTCATTAGAAAACTTCTCCATTTATTGTCTTGGTTCACTTATATAGATACTTTCTATAGATGCAAAAGTATTATTTGCAAGAATTAAATAAGACTTATGTGTATAATTAAACCTATAGCTAATGAGCTTGATATAATAAAAATTTATTTGCTAAAACTTGTATGCCTCTATCAATATGCTTTGAATCAAATATGGAATAGGTATTGTATAGGAATGCCTATATGTTGAGTCTATTGAATTGTGAGCATCACATTATCCTAAGTTGAACTCTTGTATAGACTAATTCAACAATAATAAAAATTTTGAGAACATAAGAAGAGTATACAACATCTTGATGATGATGTGATGTTGATTAGTTAAATTCAATTATAATTTTATATAGTTTTAGTAGATTTATAGATAACTCTTTAGATATTAGATTCTTAATTCTAGTATATAATTTAAAATAATTGATGTTTAGTTGTTTTACAAAAACTAGTGGTAGTCAAAGGGGCCTAATAGAGAATTTGAAATTACATCTACATCTACATCTACATCTACATCTACATTTGCATCTACATCTACATCTACATCTACATTTGCATATACATATACATATACATATACTCTAAATTTAAATTCCACCACACAAACTATTGTAGTGAATAGTTAACTTAGCATGTGGATCAATGTTTGGGTTGAATTATCATAAGATTTCAAGGTATGGTGATGCTATTTATTAAATTTCATGCAAAATATGTCTAATTTAATTTGGGAAAAATATAATCTGGGGCATGAGAATATAATTTCAGCCATTATAATATCCAATTTTAAATTTTTTGTACCAAAATAATAAATAATATAAAATTAAAATTACAAAATATAATTATATTTATAAATTGAACACCCATGTCCACAAACAAATATAGACACATGCATAGATTTGTGTACATACATATTCATAAATATGTGCACACACTTTTGTATTGCATCTATATAGCATACATACACGTAGATAGTGTTGTGTTACATATGTTGGTGTACAAATATGTATGTTATGCATATGTGTCTACAAACAGACACATATATATTTGTGTGATATTTTTGCAATTAATGTATATATTCATTTGATACACACATACACACATATATGATATTGTGTTATACACAAGTATATGTGTGTGCATATTGTATATATCTATATGTACACACACATGAACACACACACAAGTGCGTGCGTGCGCGCACACACATGCACACGCACAATGAAGGTTCAATTGTGAGTGTAGAAGCCCAACAAATGCATGAAGCCTATTAGCACACCAACCTAGTGAGGGATTTCACAATGTTTCTTTAGCTACCTAATAAAGGAGCACAATCCTATAGGCTAAAACCTCTTTGGCTAAGAACCAAAGACTAAGGGGTCACTAACCCAATAAGGGCATTCACAAATTAGTTTTAGCTACCTAATATGGGAGCACAAGCCTGTAGATTGAAACCTCTTTAGCTAAGAGTCGAGGATTGAGGGGTCACTAGCCTAGTGAGGGCCATCACAAAGTAGCTTTAGCTATCCGATACAAGAGCATGAACCTATAGGATGAAACATCTTCGGCTAAGAGTCAAGGACTGAGGGGTATCAATTCCACCAAAACTGCCTAAGACACGATCTCAACCTCATCACTTATGATGTCATAGCTTTACACTCAACAAGACTTGATCCCTTATGAACTCATTTGTAATCCTTTAACTTCACCAACGAAACCAAAAACCCATTAACATATATCATATTTTTATAATTCAATCATGATACCTTTTAAAAATAAGAATGCTTACTTTCACTAAAAAGAAATTGCCAATGGTGTTGCCTTTTAGTGCACAACAGTAACGACTACTTTGGCAGACTTTTCATCTTTTGCGTTGTCACGACGCACAATAACTTATGAGAGTAAATGCCTCAAAACAAGAGATAGGAATCTAATGAATAGCTAACACTCATTCCTGACATGTCAAGTCAAATCATCGTTCTTCGCACCAAAATACAGATGACGCGTCTTTTTTTCTTATAGATATTTTGTAGCACAAACAGTTTAAACTTATTAATGCCATTTCAAAAACTCTGGAAGCTCTGTAATATAGTGGCCGAGTATAAACTGTTACATATTTTCAAAATCCCTCTGAGATTTAGGTTTCCTCTAAAAGTGGCATATCCTTGCCACGTTAATAATTCTCCACTTCAAAGTAATATGTAGTAAGATCTGTAAAGCAAAAGCTTAATAAAAATTATTATAATTTATGCCCATCCTTTGTAAGATAAATCTGTCATGTAATTATAATTTCTGTAGAGATGAGCTACCCTCCACCTGTTGGAAAATAAATTCATTACACACACGACCAACACATCCCAAGATAATACAATATTTTTTACATTGAATGAACAAGGTCAATAGTTTGATAAGTAGAACATTTTTTAACATCAAGTTAATTTATAATATTGTTATAAGAATTTAATTACATATTTTTTGAGTCGAATTTATTGATTCATGTTTAATGACAAGTGGTTCACAAAAATATATGATGAGAATGAATGGTAAACTTAAAATTCATTGCATCTAGGTGATGCTCACAGAAGTAAAACAATGAATCTTTTTTAAAGATACCTATCCCAATATTACCCTAATTCAAACACGCTTAACCATAAAGTTTTGTAGCTAGAAATGTAGGTTCGTGCTCACCAGACATAATCACAAGCACTTTCTGGTCGTATTGGTGATCAAAACAGCATGTGACCTTAGGCTTAAGAGGGTCAGAGTGCAGAGACTCAAGGGCCCCTATTGGATTGGCAGTGAGCAACCTGAAACGGATGCAGAAGAGAATGAGAGAAGCAAAGCCAAGAAGGGCTAATGCAGTGCCCACACCAATGACAAGATAGAAAGCAACAGACTGACTTCTGAATTCGGAGTCATTGTAACCTGCTGGAGGCATATTATGAATTCTCATGCCTAACCTGTTGAGCAATTTCAAGGAGCTGCATTATATAGATTTAATGTAGTAAACAGCATGTACATTATTGTAATTTTATACCTTAAAAGAAGAAGATTATTTAAACCCAAGTCAAATGGTCAACGACAGTATTGTGTACTTCCTAGAGTAACTAATTATAATATATCTAGTGCTTTTCATTATTGGCATTCCACCCTCATCTGATACATAAAAAAGCTAGGTACAAGATGCCAGCTATTGTTTTTAATTCCTTTTCTTGGAAAGTTTGATTTAGATTGCCTAATTAATAAAAGGATTTCTCCCAATATTATATGGTCAATGGATAATAAATCAGCATATATAAATTATTCATTAATAGATATATTTTCTCTTAAGATTGATTTTATTATTAAATATTAGTATGGACTGATTAATGCTTATAATTTTATACACTTGGTGGATAATAAAAACAAATTATATATAAAAAGAATATTGTAATGATGAGATGTGCATATCCATATCAATTTTTATTTGGTTTTGAGTATATAAATAAATGGTATTAGTGCGTAGAAAGGAAACTTTGATCTATTATATAATATTTCATCTCTATTCACACATTATCTCACACTTGGCCTTATCTTATCTTTATGTATTTCATTTCCACATATCTCACATTTGTTATGCCTATGATTTCCTGCCATGCTTTGGCATTCATTCATGACATAGATATTATTGTTTTCATGTCTTGGAACAATCTTGTTGGTTTTGAGATGAATCTTGTAGCTATGCATCAAAACTCAAAACTTCTGAAATTCAAGTCCAAATGTAGTTGACTCTTATGCATGTCATGGATATTGATGTATGTTTTTCTATTTGAATTCATTCAATTGCAGTCATTTCACAATCCTCTCATATCTAAAGATAATTAAAAAATATTGAAGATAATATTAAGATAATTTTGATTATAACATAGAAAAGAAATCTAACTTTGCACAACATTATTTGAGAACTTGACCCTTTCAATCATATAATCTCTCATGGGTGGTTCTAAATAGTGACATTCCTTAGCCCATCTAGAAAAACACATATGATCCTATATTTATAATAGAATAGAAACCTTAGTGGAGTATAATTGCAAGAGAGAATGAAACTTAACATAAAAGGGAGAGTTTTTATTTGTCTTGGACATCTCAATAACAATAGAGATTTCTCATGTACATGGTTTAACCTAATGATCATTCTATAGACTTTTGAAATGATGATTTTTTTATTGTGGTGCAATGACCAATAGATTCAATCTATATTCCTAATCTTTCTAGGGGAATAGCGGTTGAGTGTAGTTAAGAAAAATGAATAGGGTGTATTTATAAGAAAAGGAAGGGTTGTAAAAATGTTTAAAAAGAGAAGCTATATTATCAAAGAAATGTCATCCATTTGAACCAAATAAAGAGGTGGTCAAAATAAAGGATTTTATTGACACACCAAGAAAAGTGGGTGAAGTTAGGCCCAATAATAATTGACTAGATGTTCTGAAATTGACATTGTAAAAGTGACAAAACTAACTACAAGTGTCATGGTGAATTCAAACAAGGCACCAATGGAAGGTGTGGAAAAAGCTAGCAACATCCAAAACATGTCTTGTAATTGTAGAAATCATTGTTGGGAGACCAATGCCAATCTTTCCATCAAGGTTTTGACTATATGAATACCAATCTTGCGAGTCATATTCAATGTTAGAGAAAACATATCAATGTTGAATGTATCTTGATATAGTTGAGATTGCTAATACTAAAGTTTTAAATCATCTAAAGAGAAAAGATTTGTAATAGCTCTAGAAAATAAATCATGGGATTATCGATGCCCTTTTACTGAAACCACAAGACATGAACTAAAGGGAAATAAGCTAGAGAGAGTTATTGAATTTAAATGAGTGAAGATTGCCATAGGTTGTACTTGAAGGATAACCCTTCTCAAAGGCTAGAACCCACCCGCTAAATCCATGGCTTGATAAATTCCCAACGAAACCAAATTATTTTGGCAAAAATAGTCCCCTTTATATGAACTACATATTTCATGACCATAAGGGTTTGAAATTCAATCCCCTTCCATGTAGGTCAAATGGATGAGACACTAGAGGAAATAAAGTGTCTAAGAAGAATTTTCTAGGCTTCATTACCATAAATTTAGTATGTTGAAATCATTTAACACAAAGATCCAACCCTTGTCACTAAGTGGAAAGAAACCAAAGGTTACCAAGAATCTTTTGAGAGACGACAAAACTCCCAGGATAGACTATCAAATAACCAAAACCAAGTTAAAAAATAGAACATAAAAATATAGATCAATAAGACACCCTTTCTGGATAGAAAAATGAAGCCTAAAAGCTTGAGTGTGGCAAAAATTAATGGTAATACATATAGAGGCGTTTGAAACTTCAAATTTATAGACTAAGTGAAGTCAGGTCCAAACTGTAGAGAACCAAGTGTAGCTAGAATATAGGAGTATTCAATTTAGTTCTAAGCCTTGGCCGAGTCAAATTTTGAAAAGATATCTTATTTCTTAGAGCATTGGGCCTATTCCATGTCTTTCCAAAGGGTAATGTTATTTTTGAAGAGGAATCTAGATTCAATAAAAATAAGTTTCTCTCATTAAGCAATTCGATGTAGTTATATGATGAATCTTTAAATCTAAAGCTTTGGAAAAAACTTGAAGGAAATATTTAATAGCATAATCAACCACTAGTTACAAATATCAAGGAAGGGTTTCCCAATTTAGGTATGAATTTTATGTTTCCTTTATTAATCAACTCTCATAACGACTGGTTATGAAGTGCTTCATGATATACCTTATGAAGGTTAGGGATGATGCAAGGCCATGAAGAGTTGTATAACCCAGATGGAAAACCATCACACCTTGACACTTTTCCACCAACCATGGAGCTGACCACCTTCTTTAGATCCTTAATAGAGAGAAATTCCTCATAGAAATATTGTTGATCCTTAGTAATTATGTTGTAAAACTTAGAGGCATTCCTGACAAGCTTAATATCAGTTTATAGAATCATCTTAAGTACTGAAAACCTTTTCATAGTGATGAACAAAATCTTGAAGAATGATTGATTGATTAGAGAGCAATGTTTGGCATTCTTTAATTTTTTTATGCCTAGTGAATAGTGATGAGCACAAAGATCCAAAAAAAATTGTTACAATCTCGGTCACCCACTTTTAACTAGTGCTTTATAGCTTTGATTTTAGCCCCTTTGGCCACATGATTCTTAGCAATATGATTCTACTAGCGAAGCTAAGCCATGCAGACTTGCGAACTAGAAGAGAATAAGTTTTCAAAGAGTGCCTCTATAGCATGACATATATCCAAGGTGGTAGCCTCATAGGACTACTAACAAAAAATTGCTGATTGCAAATGTTAGACATGGAGGAATCATTTACTAAAATTTTACATATCTCATACAACATGTGTGTTGATGTGATATCTTCCTCAAAATAATAAACTTTAAATTTTTTATGTGAGAGGAAAAAAGGAGAGTAACATTCACATAAAGTTGTGCTTGTCCCTTTGGTGAAATGGTGGGGCTTCTTGCCTGTAGGGCCTACAACCAAGGTTCAAGTCCCCACAGGATCACTCTCTACTATGGTTCTTAATTGAGAGTTGCTTACTTTGACCCTTGATGAAATAGTGGGGCTTCTTTCCTATAGTGCTTACAGCCAAGGATAAAATTTTTTTAAGTCTACAACCAAGGTTCAAGTCCCCACATGATCGCTCTCTATACTGTGGTTCTTAATTGAGAGTTTCTTACTTTGACCCTTGGTGAAATAGTGGGGCTTCTTGCCTATAGTGCTTATAGCCAAGGATCAATTTTTTTTAAAAAGAGCAGGCGGAAGCATGTCGAGCGGGAATGGCAGTGGCAGCGGCAGCGGCAGTAGAGCGGGTGGAAGCAGTGCGGGTGGGGTCTCTAGCTTGCTAGAGCTAGAGACTGGTTCTGACGACGACGACGATGATGCGGGAAGGTGGGTTTCCTTGGTGGGGGGCTATCAATTTTGCGGGGGGTGCCCTCTCTTCCCTGAGCTTTTCTTGCTTAGGGTATGTGTTCTCTGCGTCTGTTTGGGCTTGGGGGGGGGGGTTTTCTTCCCCATCTCTCTAGTGTGGAAAATACCTTTGCCTATTCAGGAGGATAGAGATGGTGGGTGACTGTTGTTGCTCCTCGGCTGGGATCTACCCGATGTGGCCTTTTCCTCGGACCCTCTTGTGAGGGCTTTCTTTTGGGCTCCACTTCTCTATTCTTTTTTGTGGGAGAATGGCGGTGGGTCTTCTAATGCGGTTCAGAGCGGGATCCCTATTGAGGTGGGGTTCCACACTAGAGCCCTTTGGCAGCCAAAGGATGCTCCCTATCTTTACTCCTCTATCTTGTTTCCTTTTGAGGTGAAGATTTATTTTCCTCTTAAGACCTCTTTAACGCTTCCTATAGAGATGGAAGTTCCTTCTAAGGTGGAGGCTCAGCCTATTGAGGTGGTTTGTTGCTGGATGGAAGAGGTGGGTTGGAGTACTATCGGTGATCCTAGTCATTGCTCGAGGGTTGTGTTTCTGCCAGAGAACGTTGAAGGCCTTATCCTTTTACTGGCAAGTTGTGAGTTGGGGGTTTGGGGAGTCATCCTCATTCCCATTTCTTTGTTTAAGGTTGGGGGAGCCTTTCAAAACCCTGATTTAATGGTGCAGCTGAAGCTTAACATGCTCAATTATTTAAGCTGCTATTTTTTCTTTGGTTGTGATTTGGTGGTTTGGGTAGACATCCTCATACCCATTTCATTGTTTAAGGTTGGGGGAGCCTTTCAAAACCCAAATGTGAAGTTGTAGTTGAAGCTCTACTTGCTCAATTATTTAAGTTATTGTTATCTCTTTGGTGTGGTTCAAAAGGTTGGGGGAGCCTTTCAAAACCCTATTGTGCTCATCCTTTGCTGGAGAGTCCTATTTTTTCCAGAGATCCTTGATGGTCTTTTCTTCTTTCTGGCAGATTGTGATTTGGTGGTTTGGGGAGTCATCCTCATTCCCATTTCCTTGTTAATGGTTGGGGGAGCCATTCAAAACCCTAAATGCTATGGTGCAGCTGAATATTTTATTGCTGATATGTTGAAGCTATTATTTCTTCTTTGGTTTGGTTCTGATAGGGTGGACTAGTTTGTCTGCCAGTTCTGTTGGTTGTTAAAACCCATTTTTTGTTATGGGAGCCATCAAAACCCTTATGTCTAGTTTAGGGAGTCTGATTACCCTAGATATATGATGGTGTTGTAAAGCGTTGGCTTTACACTTCTAGCTTCAACAGCTTGTGTATTTCTCTGTCTATTTCTTTTGGTTGCAATTCTTGTGTTGATGTTGTGCTGCTAGTAGTTCTACTGGTTTATTGTGCTAGAGGGGTGTTGTATGGTTTATCCTTTTCTCTAGCTATTTCATTTAGTTTTGAGCTTATTCTTCCAATCTTCAAGATCTGGGTTACAGTTCCCTCCAAAAACTGAATGTATATGGTTTCGGGGCCCATTCAAAACCTATTTTTACCTTATTCAAAAACATTCACATAATGCTCATCCACTAATATTATATATGAAAATATAATAATGCCATTCTATATAGTACTAATATTATATAAACTTTGACAAAATATAAACTTAGTAAAAATGAGGTGAAATCAATATGATATTTTCCATCTTTAATAATAATTACTAATAAGTCAAGCACCGATTTCTATTACACCAAGGTTCAACCTAATACACATGAATTCTCATCAGCATTCTCAATTCAAGTTGCAAAAATAAGACCACTTGAGTAATGGAATTAATAACTATAGTTATACAATTCATATTCGAACCCACCCATAAATTTCAATAGGATTGACAACACATGGGCAATGGTTAGAAACACTATTTTTTATTTTAACAAACTAATATGATCAAGTAATGGTAAATATTTGCACATTTTCAATTTACCAAAGATAAGATCTATATGCACCTATGCTAAAAATCCTCAATCTCCACAAAGAATCATCTAATATTAAAAATTCCAAAAACCACCAATGGAGTGTCATCCCTAGTACCAACACACTTATAAAAACAAAAATCATGAATTAAAATAGTAAGAACAATAGAGTGCAACCATTAAAACTCATGAATCCATTCTACCAAGACCTTCACAATTGAGGAAATGGTATCCAACCCCGAGGATGCACCAATGCATAATCTATGATGTACAAATACATAATTTATGATGTCTAGAGATACACTATGCATTGCTCCATCTTATATATTGGCAATCCATTCTCCACAACCGATTTTCCCCTTTGATTATTGATAAAATTTCCAACAAATAATATAATGAAATAAACAATTTATTAAGGCCATTCCATTATAAATTAAAATCTGTATCATCCATGGACTCAAGAACCTCTCTTTTATCTACAAGGAAGCTATAAAGTGGCTCATATCAACTCCTTTCTAATGAAAGAATTATTATTGCACTCCTTTCTCTTCATAAGTATCTCTATCACCATAGGCACACACCTCTCCTAGAGGGAAATTCATCTTAGATTGACACTAGAAATCCTACAAGTGTAGATTAAGATGAGCAGCAAAAATTCCAAAAGGCCCAACATAGTAGCCAAGCTAATGAACATATAGAAAGCAAGAGAGCACAATTCCATATGTGGTTAATTGTAGCTAGGTGTAGTAAATTATTTGACATATTTTTAAGATGAATTCTTTCTTAAAATTATATCACTACATGTCTATATAAAAAAATGTGGTCACTTATTATAGGAAGAAATTCCATTAATTTCATTCCCAAATCCATTTAAAATTCTATATTTGTATCATGTTAGGTTGATTTTATTTTCATCCATTGCATACGGTTGACCCGAAAGCCAAGAAAAACATTTTAGGCATTGGAGAGACTCTTTTATTTTTTCTTCACTTCAACAAGAATGAGAAATAAGTTATATACAAAGTGACCATTAACCAATCGATTAGATGACTCAAGTAGAGAAACTCCTCTTACACTTCTAGAGGAGATAGGTTTTTCTAACAAATAAACAAGACCTTCAGAAATGAAAACATAAAAAAACAAAGCAAGGGGAAACCCTTGCCAGCTAGAAAGATGAAGCCTAAAATCCTAAGACTAGTGTCCATTAATGGTAATGCATGTGGAGGCATTTGAAACAATTATTTTGAGAGACTTAGTGAATTTCTAGGGCCAAAACCCCAGAGCACACAATATAGCTATAATAAAGGGCCATTCAAAGTGATCATAAGCCTTGGCAAAGTCAATTTTCAAAAGGATGGCTTGTTGCTTAGAGCATCAAGCCCATTCCATGCCTTTCCAAATGGGAATGATATTGTCTAGGATGAATTAAGATTTAGTGAAACTAGTTTTCTATTAAAAATTATTTGGAGTAGCATATGATGAATATTTAGAGCTAAAGCCTTGACAATAATATTGTAGTACACATTGAACAACATAATCAAATGCTAATTACAAATGCCTTCAAGGTATCTTAGTTTAGGTATAAATTTGATGATTTATTTCTTAATTAATTTACCTAGAGAATGGCTATGAAATGCTTCAAGATAGACCTTATGAAGGTTGAAGTTGATGCAAGGACAAAGGAATTTGTAGAGCTCACAAGGGAGACCATTACGCCTTGGTTCTTTTCCATTAGCCATGGATTTGGCCACCTCTTTGAGATGCTCAATACAAAGAAATTATGCATAGAAAGATTGTTGAGCTTTAGAAAACATACTTGGGTCAACTCAAGGGAATTCTTAAGATCTTGATCTCAGTCTTGAGAAACATCCTTAGTAGTGAAAATATTTTCATATTCACGAACAAAATCTTGAAGAATGTATGGTGGCTCAAAGGGAACCATTTGGTCTTCTCTTTTTCTTTTATTCCTATTGAAGCGTGGTGAGCATGAAGAGATAGTAAAATTCCTTAAAATACCATTCAACCACTTTTATCAAGTTCATTCTAGATTTGATCTTAGCCCCTCTAATCACATGATTGTCAACAATATGCTTCTATTAGTGAAGCATGGGAACTTGGACTTGCAGGTTAGGAGAGATAACATTTCTAGAGAGTATCTCTATAGCATGACAGAAATCTAAGGTAGTAGCTCCATAGGACTATTGACAAACAATGGCCGATTGTCAATGATAGACATGGAGAAAAGACACTAAAATTGCACATATCTCATATATCACGTCCTTTGTTGTGATATCATCCTTAATGTGAGAGGGGGAAAATAGAGTAGCATTCCCATAATGTACACACGAAAGATTATGTATGAAAATATAATAATCATTCTATATAGGACAAATAATATCTAAACTTTGAATAAATATAAATATAGTAAAAATAAAATGAAATCAATATGATATTTTTCTATTTGAATAATAATTACTAAAAAGTCAAGCACTAATTTATGTTAAATCTAGATTCAACCTTTAATACGTACTTGAATTTACAAAAATATTATAAATGCAAGTTGCAAAGACATGGCCTAGATCATTGACATAAATAACTACAAATATACAATTCATATTTAAACCCATCCATAAATCTCAATATGATTGAACACATAGATAAGACTTAGGAACATTAAGACTCATTTTGATAAACTGAGTTGATTATCTATGATTCATCTTTGTATATTCTTACTTAACAAAAACCAAATCTATACTAAAATGATCAAACTCTATAAAGAATTATCTAATTGTAAAATATCCCAAAAAAAAACCACTAATGTAATGCCATCCTTAACACAAACATGCTTATAAGACTATCCAACCCTTACAATACACCAATACACAATTTATGAAATATGAATACATAATTTATAATGTATGGAGGTAATTTTTTCCTTTCCACATCCTCAACTCAGGTTCCCCACGTTCCCCTTTCATTCTTCATATGATTCCCCACAACCAATATAATGAACTAAAGAATTTATCAAGGTCACGCCATGATAAACCAGAATCTGTATCATCCAAGGACTCAAGAACCTCTCTGTAATCAACAAGCAAGCTGTATAGCGACCCTTATAAACTCTTTTCTCATGAAAGAAAAACTATTGCACTCCTCTCTCTTCACAAGTATCTCTATCACACAGAGAGGGTAGTTGTGAGGCTAGGAAAGTAGGTTTCTGTTCACCAGGCATAATCACTAGAGCTTTTTCATTCTCTAAGCATATGCTCTCATTCATTATTGGGTCAGCCGCCATAGACTCAAGCATTCTCTGGATGGCAGTTTCTCTAAGATGGCTGCTAGCAATCCTACAAGTGCAGATGAGAAAGAGCAACACAAAGGCCAGAAGGCCCAACATCGTTGCAAGGCCAATGAAAACATAGAGTGCAGGAGAACGCCATTCTGTGTGTGTTCCATTGTAGCTGTGTCCAGCCGAATTGTGCCACATCTTTTTCACATGAATTCTTTCCCCAAATTCTATCACTACATCTATAGGTAAAAATTGAACCCAGCATAGGAACAAGTTTCATTACTTCCATTGTCGACTCCATTTTAAACTCCATGGCTGTGTCATTTAGGTTTTACTTTAAGTTTTCTCTAATCACTTTTACCTAAACTTGATCTGCTCCCCTGGCACCTTGTGGCGTTGGCAATTTCAACGAGGAATTTAGGGTTTTTTTTTGCTTTCGACAAAGAAGGCATGAGATGTTTTGGTGCAACGCATGCGTTTCAACGATTAAGACATGCCTAAAGTATGCGAGGCTAAGGATTTTCAACTGCTACATCACTTTTCTCCACTGTTTTTTCTGTATCATTTTAAAACAAAGTTCTGCATACCGAATCCGGAATAAGACATTTCTACGAGATATCTATTTGGGTCTCACGTAAGTAAATGTATCAATGCAACAAGGCAGCCTAGCCGAGTTAATATAGCTTACAAAAGCACTGCAACATGGTTTTTAAAAATGCAAATTAAAAGTAAACTGGACTAAAGTAGGTTTACAAACGTAGGACTGCCCCGCGATTCATGGCCAAATCTTAATATTTAGATTATACAAAATATAACAAATGAAAAAGTATTGCAAACCTCTTGGATGTCACCTTCTCAAATTACTTACTAGTCAATATAGTATTTGGCATCCCTAATGTTTGTTGTAGCTTCTTTTTCAACAAAGGCATTCTCTTGAACATACACATTTGTAATTTCATTCTAGTTGTTGCTAAGTCTAATATTTGATTCATAAGTAAGGATATTCCACGAGCTTACAAATTTGGGAGGGCAAAGAGTCCTATGACACTCACAATTGCCTCTCCATGAATTACATGGATTCTATGAAGACTCAATGACAAATCCTTGCATAGCAACACAATTTCATCGTTCTTGTTACTCAATCCTTTCAAATCTCTAATAAGAGCAACAAACTCACCTTATTTGCTATTGGTCACACCATCATTACAGTTGACTAGTGTATTTTTTCCCTCTCAACCATTTGCAACTTACCATGGAAGTCTTCTACAATGGATTATGTGTTTGTTCATTGAGATATCCATATTTAACAAACCCTCCTTTTGAAGAAGAATTTTATGAATTTGAAAGAGTGCAATCTAGGTGAAGAAATATATTTTCAATCTTTGATTTGATACGTCACCCTTACTGAGGAGTTTGTATCCTTCATTCTATCTAGATTATGTAAGGAAGAAACTTGCATACTACAAGAACACGATAAAAAATATGTTGCAAATACTTGATAATTATATGACATTTTAAGGGGAAAACCTCCTAATTCACTTCAAGTTGGGTACCTTCAATATCTTCAATAAGAATGCAATACTCGACATAATATTATACCACCTATATATACAATAATTATATCCTGGTTGTCATCTATGTTGACTTAACCAAAAAACCCTTATGATAACCATAAAACTTATATATGACTATGATAATGATGTAACTTATTCAATATGAAAGCTAGCCACAAACACACTATAGGATTAAGGGAATAACATTTAGCTCCTTAAACAAAATTATTATTCTCAAGGCTAATTAATTACATTATTTTGCATAAAATATTAACTTAAACATCTTTTTTTGTTATTGTTGTTGCTGTTGCTACTACTACGTGTTCTTGCTCTTGGTTTTTCTCTTTCTCTTATTCTTTAACTTTTTAGTTTTGTTTTTTAATTCCACTTTTTGTCAAGAACTAATCTCCCAAAAAATAACCTAGAACTTTAATAATTTGTAGGCATAGCCCAAGTAATGGGAGTCTTGAGTCAATATGTGGCTAATCTTGGGCAGGTGTATTAGGATGCAATTGAGTGAGTGTTTAGATATCCGAGGGGTACTTCTGAGTGTTCCTTTTATTTTAATGGTTATTTTACTAAACATTGACATTTGTGAGTATCCATGGATATGCGGACTCAGAAGTGAGTAGGTAAAATTGGGATCAAAATATCCACCAATGATAATTATGTCTTTACTAGGTATGATGGTGCTATTAGTTGGATGAGGAAGTGGCAAATTGTCATTTCTTCGCCCTTAGTAAAAATGTAGTATATGATAGTTATGAATGCTTGTAAGGAAGCCATTTAATTTAGATGGTTGTGTTTAGATATTGGGTTTGATGCAAGATTGGCTACTACTTGTTGTGACACTCAAATTGACTTTTACTTAGCAAAGAATCTAACTTTCCATTGTAGAATAAAGCACATTGATGTTTAGTTTCATACTTTTTGAGATATTGTGTATTATGGGAAGGTAAAATGGTGAAGGTTGACATGTTGTCGAATGTTGCAAATGCATTGATTAAACTAGTGAGAAAAAAAAAATGGTGTTCCAATAAAATGGGCCTATCATCTCCCTACATTTGGTTGTTTGGTTCATGAAAGGTATTTGAAAAATCAAAGAATTTTGGGATTAAGGTGTCTCAAACTTTTCAAGTCCTAAAATTTCTATTTGTTCTTATTTATTTAATATTCGGTAAATTGATGAGCCTACACAAATAATTTGGTTTGCACATCCTATTTCTACATCTAGTAGGAGTTGGCAATGTTCAATTGTCATCCTATTAGGAAAGTGATATAGATTATTATCCTCACATAGAGGTTGATGTCCCACTCAAAGGACATTGGGATTTTGTGGTGTGGGTAAAAAGTGACATGTAATTACAAATTTATAACTCCTACCTATGATAACTTATGAAAACTTGATGACACTCTAACCTATGATAGTTTATGATATATATCCTTTGACAAAGTGGACAAGTGTCAAAGGAACCTTTGCATGGATAAGTTGGATGCAAAATTTGGGTAATGATATGCTATAAGAGAATTCACTATTGTTAGATAATTATGATTCATTCTCTTATATTTGTGTGTGCCATTAGCAATGATTATTTTTATGACAATTATAAGAGGTGTAAGAGCATCTTTCATACTTCAAGATAGAAAATTTAGAGTAACCAACATAAAAGGTTTGAATGGGGAGTCATCCAAGGAGATGTACATGTGTCATTTGCATTCTTTTAGGTGGCTACAATATTGTTCCAAGTATTTTGCATGACCTCATCAATTGTCTTCATATAGAAGCTTCCTCCTTTTTTGTATTTCCCTATACAAGGCGGTCTTGGATAGCACCAAAATTTATCTAGATTATGGGTTGCTAGTTATAGTCTCTTGTTGAAGAAGCTAAATACTAATATTATAATGAAACCATCAATTTTTTGTAATACAAAGCACCATGATTTTGTAGTGAGGCTTTTTTATCCTACAAGGATTTTCCCCATCATATATCTTGTGTTCATTGTTGTATATCTTTATGTGTGTTTATTATCTCCTTTCGAATGTGTTTCCATTTCTTTAATAGATAGATTTGTATGAAAATTCAAACTATCTACCCCACTAGATTAGTGCTAGGAATCATTTTCTACACATTGGCTTCCTTTAAACCTATCCACAACAATTAGTTGTCGATAAAAAATTAATAGTCTAGTATCATATGTTAAATCCTTGTGAAATAGTTATAAGGATATACTTCCATAGGTATCATAAATTGAGGATAAGTCAAGGTTTTGAAGGCAAGACGATGTTGGTAAAATAATAGTGTACATACATTGACTTGGTGATACATAATACGTAACTCAAAAGAAAGGTTTAGAATAGGAGATTAGAGAGATATGATTTATTCTAAGATATTGCATAAGGTTCATGTCCCCTATTGTAAGTATAAGAAGATAGTAATATTTATTAACATGTACTAGAAATAGAGAAGGGATGACATAATTATATCTGGTGTATAAGGAGATATAGTGGATGTTATAAATTCATATTGATGTGTGATTATAGTTAACACAAAATTATAATATATTCTGTATATAGTATTTTATTATAGCTATCATAGGATCAAGACCATTTATCCTTGTTGCCTCAATGGAACTATCTTGGGTAGAAGACTACAAGTAAAAAAATCCTTTGGGTAGAAAACTCCAGTCTATATCCCCTCATATTGCTCACTATCAAATCTCACCTTTATATTTGAAGATTTTTTACTAGTTTGTGATACCTCTACCTATTCAAGAGTCATCTAGTATATCACAACCTACAAGCCTTTTGTCTTTTGAATCCTCATGGATATGGATCATAGTAAGTATTTGAGGATCTTTATAGTCCTAAAGGCCAGGCTTTGTTATTTTTCAACATGATTGTTAGTAAATATCTATAGATCTTTACTACTCTTAGATTTCATGTCTTTCCTTTCTCTATGAATACTCGTTAGAATCATTATATATTACTAGTCCTAAATGTCATACCTTTTATTTTATATACTCCATGTACATTTCCATTGTTGATCACATTTTCTCACCTTGGGCCTAAAATTTTATATTTATATTTTAAATGGATAAAATCTTCTGCCTTGGAGGCTACCACTTTGCTGAAATTGTAGTCATCTTGTCGCCTTGATATTTTGATGAATTAATGTTTGTATACTTCATACTTTACAATGAGTATAAGTGTGTTTTCATATTCTTGCTAAAGTTGGGCCTAAACGTAGTGTTATAATTATTATATACCTTAATAAATTCACACTATATATGGATCAAATCTAGATAAACCTTATTTGAGCCTAGTTGTGCTTAGGTTCAAAAAATTTCTAAAATCTTATTTATTCCCCTATTCAAGACCTTTTTATGGATCACTTTTCTTGGATTATGATGTGGGTGCCCCTATCTAGGAAAAACAAACTTAGATTTTAAAGTGTGAAATTTAGATTTACAAAAAGGGAGAATCTAGATTTCTTTGTCAACCTTCCACAAAAAATTATTTTGAAAATGTTTATGTTCAATATAAATAATATTTCCTATCACTATAGTAATCAAATTAAACATATATCTGATTCAAGGAGAAAGGTAGTCAATCTTTCAATTTTTTTGTAGCAATAATTATCAACTATGGTTTTCTTCTTCAATTTGAAAGTATAAAATAACATGTTACAAGACTTAACTCCATCACATGAAGCTATGTGTAAGATTCCATGAAAGGGTTTCATATTTGAGGTTATATCAAGTGTCAATTCAATTCCATTACTTGCTTATCCTTTTTCATGTGAGGGTATACATTCTATAAGTCATCCTATCTATTATGGAGGTGAGACCATCAACATGTGGTTTTATTTAAGCAAGCCCCTACACAAAAAAAATAATTTTTTATTTGTGTGTGTGTGTATTTATAGGTTTATATTTTAAATCATAGAAAATTACAAGAGTGTAAAGTAGACAATGATAGAGATCTTTGAATAAATAAAAATTCTTGGAAAATTCACTCAACCACCCTATAGTTCTATTCTAGGCTATTTTTTGTGAGACAAAAGCACAAGCCTCTTGACTACATGTCTAATCACTTACTATAGTTTTAAAAACCTTCAAAATAGCGTGCCTTAAATCCACATCAAACACATTTTTATCTGTATTTTGGATTTAGGTTCCTCTTTATATCTCTTTTTAGAATTTTCTTACTATTTTAGTTATCTTTTATAAAAAAAATGTCGAATTCACTCATGTTTTATGAATAAACTAGTCACATATACACACTTCATGATCTCATTATTTTTAAAACTAAGGAATAGAACCCTAGATCTTATATCTCATTCCAAGGCTCTATTTAGGCCTATTCATGTTACAATGTTACAAAAGGATCTCTGATAACTTTAGGTTGCATTGATTTGTCTAGAGATCTCAAATCTTTTTTATTTGGTGACATCAATATATACCTTTTTGATATGGAATTTTAATACAATGAATTAATAGTGAAGTTTCTTAATATGACTAATTTATTTCTTTTATTCCATGAGGCAAGGCAACCCACTTGAGTGGAGAATTTAGATGTTTTACGATTTGACTTCTATAGACAAATTATTTTGATCGCATACCTCATTTGCTAATGTATGGATACCATATTATTGGGATGTTGATAAAATGCTAGTGTCACAATATTCTCTTTCCTATGCATAGATGTCCTAGATTCTCTTTGTTCCAGATTATTCAGCTAAATTAAGGTTGGTCCTTATATACAACACCATAATATGCACTTTGAAATAATTCATACTTTAGTTGTCTCATAGTGTTTAATAAGGAAAAAATACATTGTCTAGATATATAAAATTGAAATTTGAAGCTTTGAGGTTATGGGCCATACATATCAAATGACCTAGATCATTTTGGCATTTGTAGAAATTAGGGTGGTAAATAATCAATTTGGTAGATGGTTTTATACTCTTAGATATGTAGAGATCTAGTATAACTAAGATACATGTATTTGCTAAGTATTATGTAAACACATATCATCTTACACCTTGATTAATACCATGATCATGTGAAATATAAAACATATAAAGAAAACATAATTATACAATTTTGAGCACTAGAATTATATACTTCAAATATCATCATAAATCAAAATATCCATATCTCCTCAAACACATCCAAATCAAATACGATAATCCATCTATATTGAAATTAATTCTTATTAAAATATATTGCATAACCTATATTGATCTTTACAATTGTACTTACAATATTTGAAAAAATATTTTAAATATAATTACAATTCTTGTCTTTAGAAACACCTCCCAATCAAATTTATGATCCTTTTAAGTGACATTCTTCCTTATAAATGCTGGAATAACAATGGCACCAAATTTTTTTAAAACTACTAGTGGTTAAAGTTCCATCAATAACAATGAAATTAAATGATGTATCAAATAGTAATGGTGGCCTTTTAGAGGCCCACAAGCACCCAAAAATTGCACATGGTGCATGGTAAATGTAGAGTCCATTGGCCTCCATGCCTTTCTCCATTCAAAAACATTACAAATTGTATATTGCACTCGGGATTCAGGTTCTATAGATACGCCTTTACGTTGAGATGGTCTTCTCTTTTGATTGATTTGTCTTTTTCGGAGAGCAACTTTTAAAATATCATCACCTTTCTTTCGTAAATGGCTGTCAATTCCTTCAAGGCCATGGTGCCTGGTACTAATTCCATTATTACTCGGAATTCTTTTAACTTTTGTGTTGGGTGATGACTACAAGTGAGCTTGTGAACGAAGCTACGTGATAGTTTTGTTTAAGGGGAACTGTCTGGTAGAAAGAACGTCATCATCCTTCCAATTTTTCAGCATCAATAAATTTGAGACAGCCATCATTTTATGTATAACCTTATGCCTATTAAATAACATGTCAGGGTGCAAATAAACTTGAGAAATGAATTTGAACTTACTATGCATAAACAATAATTTGTGGTCAATGAAAATAAATATAATATATTTATTTACTATACATTTATCTTAGAAATTGTTGTACCAAAAGGTTATTGAAGATTTTATCATGTAAGACATGTTTTCTTCAATAAAGACTTTAACTAACATGTTAGGGTACAAATAAATTTGAGAAATGAATTTGATCTCATATGCATAAACAAACTAATAATTTGTGATTAATGAAAATAGTTTATCTTTATCTAGATATTACATATTTATTTTAGAAATTGGTGTATAGAAAAGCTATTTTAGATTCTATCATGGAAGACGTATTTTTTTCTATAAAACCTCTAGTAACATGGATCGACAATGATGAATCAGTAACAAAGATAGTAGAAAAATATCAATATCTTGCTAGGATATTGATAGAAACGTTAATGCTTCAAGATCTATATTTTCAGTGCATATGTACTTAGATTCTCTCTATTCCAAATGATTCAAATTTCAGGTCGGCTATTAAATAAAACAATCCATTATGAAATCTGAAATAATTCTTACATTAGTGGTCTCATAATATTTAGTAAGAAAGAGAATCATAAGCTCAACATATAAAATTTGAATTTGATAGTTTCAAGTTATAATTGATACATATAAAATGACTTAGGTTGTTTTCTTTATTTGTAGAAATTAAGATGGAAAATAGTTGATTTGGTATGTGAGTCTCGATTTTTAGAATATGTAGAGATGGAGTATGACTAAGAAGATAGAGTTATTTGTCAATTATCATATGAAAACATATCACTTCATCTATTGATCAATGGACAAAGACAACTTATTTGTCATAGCATTTTTACCTCCACATTAGACAAAATAATTTATCTATATTAACTTAATTCTTCTTAAATTGACATTTTCAACCAAAATCACTTATTTCAAGAAGAACTTGCATGTTTAAAACTCTTAACTCCTAAGACCTCCAAATCAAAGTTATGATCCGACACTCCCCACTATAAATTTTGTAATAAAAATGAGATTAAGTGATGTATCAATTAGTAAATGATGTGTCAACTATTAGTAGTTATAAATTTGATAAATAACAATGAGATTAAGTGTTGTATCAATTAGTAGTGCCGACATATTTGATGCTCACAAGCACTTAAAATTGCAAGGTAAATGTTAAATTTATAGTTCATTCACTTCAATGTCTTTTTCATTTTACAAACATTACAAATTATCTATTGTCCTTGAGATGTAGGTTATATTTAGATACAACTTTACATTGAGAGATGGGCTTCTCTTTTGATCAGTTTGTCTTTTTAAAAAGAAAATTTGTCTTCATGATTAGTAAAACAATCACCCCTACCCCTTGTAAGTGGTTGTCCATTCCCCAAGTCCATGTCAATAGTGGCATGGTGTGGTGGTTAAGTTGTGTTGTTGTAGTTCTTGCCATCAAGATTCAAACCACAATGAAATAGTATTGTTGAATGTTGAAATGGGATGGGGTCCCCTTTTGTAACCTCACCAATTTATAGCTCTAATCGAGAATATTTACCCTCTTTTAAAAATATTGATATTACACATTCAAATCCAAAAATAATAATCATTTTATTGATTTCATACAATGTACCTTATTTTCTACCATTCCATTTACACACTATTTTCATAGATCCCCACAAATAAACATTTTAGAAACTAAACTAAAGCCTGATGGTGATGATTATTGAGTATATAAGCACTTGGGACAAGTGAGAAGCATAATCTCACCCACTCCTATCCCTTATTCTTATTGTTTACACATCCACTGTGTAAAAAATATAATAATCAACAATGGTGTTTTTCTTAATCTTCAATGCATACACTAACATGTTACAAGACTTAACATTATTAGATGAAGTTGTGTGCGAGATTCCATGAAAGGGTTTGATATTTGAGGTTACATCAAGTGCCAATTCAATTTTATTACTTTTTTAGCCTTTGTCATGTGAGGGTATACATTGTATTACTCATCATATATATTATGGAGGTGATACCACCAACGCGAGGTTTTATTTAAGAAAGCCCCTACACAACATAATCATTTTCTCTTTTTGTGTCTATGTGTGTTTATAGGTTCATATTTGACATCATAAAAAGTACAAGAGTGTAAAGTAGATAGTGATAGACTTCAAAAAACTTTGAACAAATAAAAATGCTTGGAAAATTCACTCAATAGCTCTATAATTCCATCCTAGGTTATTTTTTTCTGAGACAAAAATACAAGAATCTTAACTGCATGTCTAATCACTTACTATAGTTTTTAAAAATCTTAAACTAGGGTGCCTCAAATCCACATATAAAGTTCATTTTAATCCATACTTTAGATCTAGGTTCCTCTTTATATCTCTTTTTCAAAAGTTTCTTACTATTTTAGTTATTTTGTATGTTTTTTTTTTGTTTTTGACCAAATTCACTCATTTTGTTAATGTTCATAAACTAGTCACAATTACACACTTCACGATATCATTTTATCTTACAAAAAGGATTAGAACCTTAATTCTTTGATCTAATTTCAAGGCTCTATTTAGGCCTATTCATGTTCCAATTTTTTAGATTAAGCAAAAATAGGTTTTGAGGGGATCCCCAAAACCTCTTCCAAATCATTATAAAATATATTAAAAAAAGATTACCATAACAAATCACTTCTAGAAGAAAGAAAAATAGCAAGACCAAACCAACAACTAGCAGTAGAGCCCACCACAAAAAGACAACACCAATAGGTAGACACAAAAAATTAAAGACAAGTAGCACACTAGGCCAGATCTTTTAGAGTTACAACCACTTCCTCTTCAATGACAATAACATCATCCGCAACTTCATTGAGGGCATGGGGGGTCTTCGGGATAGATGCCTTCTTCCTCATACTAGATTGAGTATGCATCCCGGGATCTTTAGGAGCAACCACGTTCACCCCTTCATCAAGAACTGCTTGTCCAATGTACATGTTCGCCACCATCTTCTTCAATTTTCCATTCAAGGCCCTAAGCTTCTGAATAGAGATATCCATATTCTCATTACCACCATGAATATGGACCCCAATACTCTCTTAAATATTCTTCCTAGCTTGAGACTCCTTATCCAACTGATCTTGAATATAGTCTAGTTTGGAATATATGTTCCAATGTTACAAAAGAACCTTTGAGAACTTTAGGTTTCATTGATTTGTCTTAGAGATATTAGATTCCTTTCTTTTTGTGACATCACTATATACCTTATTGATTTGGACTTCTAATGCAATAAATTAATAGTGAAATTTCTTAATGCGACTAAATTATATCTTTTTGGCATTGAGGCAAGGCAACCCACTTGAGTAGAGAAATTAGATGTTTTCCAATTTGAGTTATATATACAAAGTATTTTGATCACATACCTCATTTTCTAATGCATCCATCATATTATTGGGTGTTGATAAAATGCTAGTGTCACAATATTCTGTTTCCTATGCATAGGTATCCTCGATTCTCTCTATTCTACATTATTCAAAGAAATTGAGGTTGGTCCTTATATACAACACCATAATATGCTCTTTGAAATAATTCATACTTTAGTTGTCTCATAATGTTTAGTAAGAAAGAAAAACATATTCTTGATATATATAATTGAAATTTGAAGCTTTGAGGTTATGAGCCATACATATCAAATGACTTAGATCATTTTTTCATTTGTATAAATTAGGGTGGTAAATAATCAAATTGGTAGATGATTCTAGACTCTTAGATATGTAGAGATCTAGTATAACTAAGATACATTTATTTGCTAAGTATTGTGTAAAAACATATCATCTTACACCTTGATTAATACCTTGATCATGTGAAATATAAAACATATAAAGAAAACATAATTATACAATTTGGAGCACTAGAATTATATACTTCAAATATCGTCATAGATCAAAATATCCATATCTCTTCAAACACATTGAAATCAAATACGATAATCCATCTATATTGAAATCAATTCTTAATAAAATATATTGCGTAACCTATATTGACCTTTTCAATTGTACTTACAATATTTTTAAAATATTTTGAATATAATTACAATTCTTGCCTTTAGAAACACCTCCTAATCAAATTTATGATCCTTTTAAGTGTCATTCTTCCTTAAAAATACGGGAATAACAATAGCATCAAATGATTTATCAACTACTAGTGGTTAAAGTTCCATCAATAACAATGAGATTAAATGATGTATCAAATACTAATGGTGGCCTTTTAGAGGCCCACAAGCACCCAAAAATTGCATTGTGCACGGAATATGTAGAGTCCATTCGCCTCCATTCAAAAACATTAAAAATTGTCTATTGCATTCGGGATACGCCTTTACGTTGAGATGGTCTTCTCTTTTGATTGATTTGTCTTTTTCGGGGAGTAACTTTTAAAATATCACCGTTCTTTCGTAAATGGCTGTCAATTCCTTCAGGGCCGTGGTGCCTGGTACAAATTCCATTATCACTCGGAATTCTTTTAACTTTTGTGTTGGGTGATGACTTCAAATGAGCTTGTGAATGAAGCTACGGGATGGTTTGTTTAAGGGGGATTGTCCGGTGGAAAGAACGTCATCATCCTTCCAAATTTTTAGCATCAATAAATTTGAGACAGCCATCATTTTATGTATAACCTTATGCCTATTAAATAACATGTTAGGGTGACAATAAACTTGAAAATTGAATTTGAACTCACAATGTATAAACAACTTAATAATTTGTGATCAATGGAAACAGTTTATCTTCATCTATTACACATTCACCTTAGAAATTGGTGTACACAAAGACTATATTTTAATCATGTAAGACATGTTCTCTTCGATAAAGCTTTCAATAGCTTGGTGGAACATTGATGAGCCAATAACGAAGATAGTAGGAAAACATCAATATGGTACTAGAATATAGATAGAAATGTTAACATTTCGAGATTCATATTTTCAGTGCATATGTACTTAGATTCTCTCTATTTCAAATTATTCAAATTTCAGACCAGCTATTAAATACACCATTTTAGTATGAAATTTGAAATAATTCATACATTATTTGGTTCATAATGTTTAGTAAGAAAGAGAAAAATAAGCTGAACATATAAAATTTGAGTTTGATAGTTTCAAGTTATGATTCATACATATAAAATGATTTAGGTTGCTTTCTTTATTTGTAGAAAATAAGATAGAAAATAGATGATTGGGTGTGTGAGTCTAGATTTTTAGAATATGTAGAGATGGATAAGGACTAAGAAGATAGAGTTGTTTGTCAATTATCATATAAAAACATATTATTTCATCTATCGATCAACGGACAAAGACAACTTAATTATCGTAGCATTTGTACCTTCTTAAGCACCTCCACATTAGACACAATAGTTTATCTATATTAACTTAATTCTTCTTAAATTGATATTTTCAACCAAAATCACTTATTTCAAGCAAAACTTGCATATTTAAAACTCTTACCTCCTAAGACCTCCAAATCAAAGTTATGATCCTTCTTAAGTGACACTCCCCACTATAAAATCTCTAATAAAAATGAGATTAAGTGGTGTATGAATTAGTAAATAATGTGTCAACTATTAGTAGTTATAAATTCGACAAATAACAATGAGATTAAGTGATGTATCAATTAGTAGTGATGGCATATTTGATGTTCACAAGCACTCAAAAATTGTAAGGTAAATGTTAAATTTATAGTTCATTCGCTTAAATGTCTTTTTTCATTTTACAAACATTACATATTATCTATTGTCCTTGAGATGTAGGTTAGATATAATACAACTTTATGTTGAGAGATGGCCTCTCTTTTGATTGGTTTGTCTTTTTATAGAGTAACTTTTTCTTCATGATTGGTAAAATAATCACCTCTTATAAATGGGTGTCTATTCATCAAGTCCATGTCAGTAGTGCTATAATATGATGGTTAAGTTGTGTTGTTGTTCTTGCCATCAAAATTCAAACCCCACCGAAATAGTATTATTGAATATTAAAATACTAATTTATAGCTTTAATCAAGAACATTTACCCTCTTTTAAAAATATTGACATTCAAATCCAAAAATAATAATCATTCTACTGATTTCATACGATGTACCTAATTTTCTACCATTCCATTTACGCACTATTTGCATAGATCTCCTCAAACAAACATTTTAGAAACTAAACTATAGCCTGATGGTGACGATGATTGTTGAGTATATAAGCAGCTGGGCCAAGTGAGAAGCATAATCTCACCAACTCTTATCCCTTATTCTTGTCGTTTACACATCCACCGTGCAAAAAATATAATAATTCTTGGCGAAATTATGGGCATGAACATTCTAAGACAACGATCGATCCATCAAAACCATAACTAATCGCCCAATATCATTATTATTATCATGAATTATTATTCTTTTCTGCATGAAGTGACGATGCAATAATTCATACGTAACAATCAATGACAAGCTATACTTTAATTTGTTTATACCAACTATTCTCTTTCTTTTCTGTGCTTTTGCCTGCAATTATCAAACTACAAACGGGCTGTTGAGTAATCAATCCTGTCATCTTTACAGCCACGTATGGGCTGTTATTATATTCTATATCCCCACTATCAACATCTTCCATCATATTTTCCATTATCTATATACAACTACTACTTTGCTTGTTTGTGTGGAGACAGCCAAAAAAAAATCATGAAAATAAAAAAGGAAATTGCAGTTTTTGGCCATTATTATTAAAAAAGTACAACAGTCCAAACCATGATCATATCACAGTTATTGCCATTTACTATTCTTGATAGACTTTGAATTATTTTACTGATCTAACCTCCACCAAGGTGAAATGGGATTGGATCTATGGACTCTATCAGAATAAAGTGGAAAACAACCTGTGAAGACTAAGAGTTTTTTATTCATTAGTAACTTTTGCCACTGATTATTTATGTTTTAATTTAATAAAGGCAGAATAATCATTCAGTTTTTCAACAATACAATGTGCTGGACTTGCCATTAAAATTGCAGAGAAAAGAGAAGGAGTTTCCATTATTTTGTGTTGTTGGGTTTTGGCCAAGATTGGAATTTGTTATAAGAATTCAATACTAATGAACCCTAACAGTAATTTTCATCACAATGTGACACAATCAAACCCATGGCAGTCTCCTGTGCCATACTTGTTTGGAGGTGTAGCTGCCATGTTGGCTCTTATTGCTGTTGCTTTTCTTATTCTGGCATGCTCTTACTGGAATCCCACCCAGGAAAGAAATGGGTCAGATGGTGCCATTAAAGATGAGAAAGAGATTGTACATGAAGTGGACAATAAGGTGATGGTGATTATGGCTGGAGATGAGAAACCCACCTACATAGGCAAACCAATCTCTGCCTCTGGAGAAATAGATGTGTGAGAACCAGAGGTAACATTTCAAACTGTTTTGAAGTTTTGATTGCAGGAAAAAGTCCTGAGATCAAGGCATTTGTTGTTTTTAGATCTCAATCTTGTGCTCCAATGGAACGCCACAGAGATCGTTTTATGAGGAGAGTATTCTTATGTGTAGACAACCCTTTTTCTCTCTGTATATTCAATTTCTATAAATCATCTGCTATTTTTATAAAGGATCTTTTGTATATCTATCTGCCTCTATAAGAAATTTTAAGGTTCTTTTGAACATCTATCTGGCTCTACAAGAAAATGGTGAATCTGGTTTTATATGTATTTTCGAGTGTTCAAGATGTTTCATGTAAATAATCAATACAGTGCATGTGAAACCCATTTCTACTTTAAACAACCAGTATATATATTGACCTGCAATATAAGAGTTTTGACATCTAATCTTGTACCTGCACCACACTTTCTTGGTTCTGCTTAGTTATTTTACAATGGTACAACTGCAAATGTTATAACTCTTCAGATCGTCCCTTAATAGGGTGGATGGAGGCTGTTTCTTTTGTTCTTACCATTTTCCTAGAAAATATATCATAAACCATTTTGATATTCTTGAGCCATTTCAGTACAATATGGTAATGGAATCCCAGCGCCATTTGAGTTAGGACACATAATATGTAATCCTTTATGAATTCTATAGCGACGCCAATACCCATCGGAATGTCATCTACTATGGGTTTCCACTTCTCTTAGAATGACATGAAGTGACCAACAGAACAGGGACTGCAATTGTTCTCCGAGATACACACATACTTTGCTTATGAAGATAGTTCTATAGACATAGTGGTGAATTTTCTGTGTTTTTTAAAGTGTTTGTAGGATATGCCACGTTACCAAAAGAGGCTTGTTATTGTTTTTAAATTGTTTTTTCTTGAACAATATTATTAGCATTGAGAAATGACCCCCACAAATAAGTTACAAGGAATGAATCTCTCTATTCTAGTGGTAATGATCAATGGGAATGTGTTTCAGTTATCTTTCAATGAAATAAACCACGCGGAGGTTTGTATGGAATCTTTGATATCTCATATAAAAAGTAGCTAATTCATAAAGCCATCCAATATAAATCTAGTAATACACTAATAATGGATTTTTATTATGTTAATAATAATTTTAATTTTAATAAAATCTTTCTAATGGCTTTTGTCACAGTCATAATAATATTTAACATAAGTAAAATAGTAAATTAATAAGTAACATTAAAAATATATAAGCACTTTTATACTCACACTCACTATAACGCACCGATCGATTTAGAGAAAAATATAGAAGGGTA
Source organism: Chamaecyparis obtusa (assembly GCA_027943335.1). Taxonomy (NCBI): domain Eukaryota; kingdom Viridiplantae; phylum Streptophyta; class Pinopsida; order Cupressales; family Cupressaceae; genus Chamaecyparis; species Chamaecyparis obtusa. Next base: position 16,378 of record BSBK01010188.1, on the reverse strand, counting down.
GAAAGGTTCTATTGTACTCATTATTCAAATTAGTTACATGGAGAAATTTACAATTTAAATATTCTTTTAGTTCTATATTTCATAACATGAACCATGCAATGCTATCTTTCTCCTTCACACAACAATGAGTGTGATTATTTCACCAACCAAATCTACACATTGAAACTTTGATCACATTTTATTCTTCTTTGACCTAATGATTGGAGTTGAATTAGGTTCCTTGAAATGATAGTGTTTAACATAAAACATCATCTAACCATCCAAAATTCATCACTGGAATCTCAATCAATTTGCATTCCATTTTTAATGATTCTTAATATAAGAAAGATTATGATTCATGTCTCCTAGATTTACATACACCATCATGACTCTATGGTGAGGTGAACATGAATGGTTTGGAATAAAAATTATCTACCAAAATATGTTTCCTACCCTAACACCAACAAATACAGTGAACTAAAAAAGAATGCACCTTTTTACTTTAAAAAAACTACCATAAAAGTCCTAATTATTATCATTTGACTCCACTACCCTAAAATGACCCTTAACATATTAGCAACACTAGTTATAGACTATAACTATTAATGAAATGGTTATTTACACTAACAAATATCATACAATATCATAAACAACATATAGAAATATTTCTCCGCACATGAACCTACAACATATTCATATTATCACAAAAGATTGTTTGCACATTAAAAAGAACATCTTATGCAATAAGAGGGTAAAAAGCATAATAATTAATATCTCCTTGAATAGTAATTGAGATCCTCTTGCATAGAAAATAGAATCAGCTAAAAAATTATAAATCTTCTTTCTCAACAACTAAGAATCTATATAGAAAGTAATATTTTCTTGCATAATGATTGAGATCCTTTTGTACAACACACATGATTGGTAGTGTAACAACTATGATTTTCTTTTGATTTTATTATCTATAAGTCATGTATCTCACAACTTACTAAAATTCATTATAGACATGTGGTCCTATACCCTTATAACCCTATGTTGAAAAAATATTAGATAATATTTCTTGTGGTTTAATAAATTTATATTATTTTCCATTTGATTTCACATTGATCAATATAATAGCTTCAAAGGGATTGGCTTAATTTCTTTAAAATCTATTGGCTTCTATTCAACATATTTTTTTTTGTAGCCCATGGGCATGAAAATCATAATTATGTATGTGACCACTTATATGGTACCACATGTCACCTTGTTAAATTCAATGGTTACCTCATGATCATTTTGTTATTATATTTTTTTCCTTCATCGGCTTTTGTAGCATCAACAATGAGTTCTCATTTGCAACATGTTGCCTTGGTGGTAATGTTGATCCAAGGTTCATGCTAAGGTGTTCTATGTTCCACTAAGGAAATCATGTGACTAAAATAGTATTAGGAAATTATTAATGAAATATTCCTAATGATTGAGTTGTATAAATGTCCAATCCTACCTTAGTTGACCCTTTTTAAGGATTTCCTTATATATTTATAACTGTGATGAATAGGTTGTGGGCTTTGTTAGATTTTGTAGACCACCAAATTCTACTATCACCAAACCCATTCTCATAATTAGATTCTAAATTAACTAAAGAAACAATATTTATTGAATTAATTATTTCAAAATATCTATCAATAGTAATTAAATATCTTAGTACTATTTATTCCATTAATTAATAACATTTTAATGTCTAACCATAAAAATCATCATTTATTTATTTAAGTTTTTCATTTCCATTTAAAAATCAAATAAATAAAATATTTATGTACTTCCCACATCCTCTACACATCAAATAGATTAAAATAAATTATTTAATATATCTAATCAATTGCTCAATTCAAAGCACAATTAATTATGGCGAACCTTTCCAAAGTTTCTAGATTGCACATTTGTCTACAAAAGGAATGGTCCATGCACTTGCTCCATGATTTACAAGTCTCCAGAAGATTCTTTCATTAAATTTTTTGATCCATTCAATCAAGAGGATCATAACACTTCACATTATTCAAAAAATTAATTTGGTCTTCCAAAATGATCCTTATTTTCCTTGCCATCATCCTTTTCCAAGAAGATATTCACCATCTAGATTACTCAATTTGGATAATTTGTTTAGTATAGTAGTTGCTAAGTGTCACTTAGCGACCACTCATGGCTTCTAATCTCTCAATACATGGCATCCATTGATCTCTCCAATCAATCCTAGCTTATGATGCAACATCCATAAAATCTATATATACCAAATCGTATGAGTTATTTTCATAAGACCACTTATGATTGTAATGTTGTGACACTAGTTTGAGCACCAAAATTATATCTCCTAGTACAAATCATCTTGAATATAAACACACTTTTTGGATGAAGAAACCTCTTTATGAGTTGAAACAAGCAACTTAGGTATGGTACAATAGAATTGACTCATATTTTTTGAGTAATGATTTTAACAAAAGTGATGGTGAGTGCACTCGCTATATCAAAGCAAGTGATTCCAATAAATTAATAATTATATAGTACATAGATGATTTAATCTTTGTAATAAATTATAATATCAATAATTATATAGTATGTATATGATTTAATCTTTGTAAGAAATAATAATATCCTCATTACTGGTTTCAAAGAAGTCACATGTGAATAGTAAGTTTTAAATGACAAACTTCATTCTATTAAAATATCTCTTTCTCATCTAGAAGTACAAACGAAATGGATCACAGTATATTTATATATTTATCTCTTAATAAAACTAAGAAACAAATGTTTTAAAAATATTTAGAATATAGAACAAGTGTAACCCACCACCAGTACCCATAGGTATAAAATTAGGCAAGGAAGGTTGCAGTCCAATAAAATGAATCCAACATCGAACAAAAGTATGGTTAGAAGTTTAATGTATTTGACAACAACTATGCCTAATATAATGCATGTAGAGAACTAAATTTATAGTTTTATGGAAACACAAAAGGACACACTTTGATAAGTGGGCTTAATAATATTAAGGTATACTAATGGCATGGAGGGATATGATATTTTTTTTATATTGCAATAAATTATTTTGGCCTTTTTGGATAGAATGACAATGATTGGGTAGGAAGCACAAAATATAGGGAGATTATATCAAGATATATATGTTCCATTTGGATACAAGAGGCACTTAATGAGTTTCTTTCAATTGGTGAATCTTAGTATCCAACAAAAAATGGAGCAACATGTTGGGTTGTTTTCTATAGAGGATTCCACCAAATTTAAATGAAGAATAAGAATGTGTACCCACATTTATATTCTGTGATAATGTATCATCAATAGCCTTGAAAAAGAATCTAGTCTTCCATGGATGAAGAAATCACATAGATAGCAAACATCATTTCATAAGTGAGCTAATAGAACATGGAAATATCAAGGTTTTGTAATAAATATTTGATAATCATCTCATAAAATTTTTACCAAGCCACCCATAAGACATAGTTTTGGGTACTTTGGGCATCATGGATATAGTGGCGGGATCTTTGGAACCCTCATAAAAACTCCAAAAGTCATGTATAGTTGAGCTCAAGAAGATCTAAGAATTGAGCTTCAAAAAGTGAGCTTGAATAGTTAATCTCAAGAAGCTCCAAAAATTAAGCTTCAATAGTCAAGCTCTGAAATCTCCAAAAAATAAACTTCAATAGTTGATCTTTTAAAGTTTCAAAATTGAGCTCTAGAAAGTAAGCTCTAAAAGTCAAGCTTTGAATGATCCAAAAATTGAGCTATAAAAATTAAGCTCTAGACTTCAATAGTGTTAGGATTAACAAGGCAGAAATAACAATTATGTGCAAATATAACTAATATCAGAAAATAATAAACCACACAGAATAGAACACAAGACACACAGATTTAACGTGGTTCACCCAATCTCTGGGCTACGTCCACCAACAGCGAGTCCAATATTATTATTATCCAGTGATTACAACCTGATTACAATCCGTAATCCCTTACAGCCCAATTCTGCCACAAGTACTAAAATCATACATAATAAAAATCCCTAACCCTAAGCCATATTATACAATATTTTCCCGCTTTAGGGTTAGAATGAGTTATAAGTAGTCGGCCCAAATAATCAAAAAAGTAGTCGGCCTCAAAAAAAAAATTTCCTTGGGGGCTGCGCCCCCAAACCCCCACTCGGGGCCCGGCCCGGCCCCGAACCCCGGCGAGGTCGGGAGGAAAAGTGTACAATACTTTCTTGGATAGTACTTTCCTGATTAGTCACCACAAGCTAACAATCTCCCACTTGGTGACTGATCAGTATCCACACTATACTAAAAAACCTCCCACTTGGAGACTGATCCTGTAGCAATACTGCTACCCACATGAGGCTCCCACTGGATTGAACCACCTTGGACTTAGTTGTTTCTTTATTTTGTTTAGTCTAGAAGACCAACTGAAGCTGAACATGAGTTCAACTTCTCCCTTGTTACTACCTTTGTAAACATATCTGTTGGATTATCATCAGTATGAATCTTTTCCAGCCTTAACTGTCCATCATCCAAAACTGATCGAATGAAATGGTACCGCAACTATATGTGTTTTGTCTTGGAGTGCAAAGCAGAATTCTTTGCAAGATGAATGGCACTTTGGCTATCTGTATGTAGAAAATTTTCCTTTTGTGGATGTCCCAATTCTTCCATGAAGAATTGAAGCCATATCATCTCCTTGGCTGCCTCTGTAGCAGCAACATACTCTGCTTCTGTAGTGGATAAAGCAACCACCTTTTGTAGTCGAGAAATCCAACTCACTGCTGTCCCACCAACAGTAAATATATAACCTGTAGTACTCCGCCTGCTATCTATATCTCCTGCCAAATCTGAGTCAACATAGCCTTGTACAGTAGTAGTAGAACCCCCAAAGTGTAAACACTTACTGGATGTGCCTCTCAAATATCTGAGAATCCATTTGACTGCATTCCAATGCGCAAGACCAGGGTTACTCATATAACGGCTAACGACTCCCACTCCGTGTGCAATATCTGGCCTAGTACATACCATAGCATACATTAAGCTCCCTACAGCTGAAGCATAAGGTACCTTAGACATTTTAGTCTCTTCTTCTGGTGTCTTGGGACACATATCCTTAGTCAATTTCAAATGACCAGGCAAAGGTGTGCTGACAGCTTTGGCATTTTCCATAGAGAAATGTTGCAACACCTTCTCAATATAATCAGCCTGAGATAGAGACAATTTCTTATTTTTCCTATCTCTACAAATTTTCATACCAAGGATTTGTTTTTCTGCCCCCAAATCCTTCATAGCAAAAGATTTTGCTAACTGTTGTTTCAACCCCTTAATGTGATCCATGTTAGACCCAGCTACAAGCATATCATCAACATATAAACATAAAATAATGTAGCTGTCATCATCCAACCTCTTAAAATAAACACAATGGTCAGAATGACACCGACTATATCCATGCCCATTCATAAAAGTGTCAAATTTAATATACTATTGCCGAGGTGCTTGCTTCAAGTCATATAAACTTTTCTGCAATCTGCACACCAAATTCTCCTTACCCTTGACCTCAAATCCTTGTGGCTGAACCATATATATTTCTTCATCCAAATCACCATGAAGAAAGGCTGTTTTAACATCAAGCTGCTCTAAATGCAAATCTTCAGTAGCCACAATACTTAAAACAGTACGAATAGAAGTCATTTTAACAACTAGAGAAAATATCTCATCAAAATCAATACCATGTTTCTGTGCAAATCCTTTTACGACTAATCTGGCTTTAAATCTTTTTGTACCTCCATCCTCTTCTTTTATCCTGTAAACCCATTTATTCTGTAAAGCCCTTTTACCTGCAGGTAACTTACATAAATCCCATGTCTGATTTTTCAGCAGAGAGTCCATTTCATCTGTCATTGCAGACTCCCACTGAAGCTTTGTATCCACCTGCACAGCTTCATTATAACATTCAGGTTCACCAGCATCTGTTAACAAAATAGAATACAAAGATGGAGAAAATCTTTCTGGAGGTCTACTTAGCCTTGTTGACCGTCTAACACTCACTGGCGTGTGTGGTATTTGTTGTTGCTGTTGTTGCGGAGCATAAGGAACTACTGGAACATGAACTTGTGGAAAATCATCCAGTACTACATAGTCATTTTCTTTCTTCTCATGCTGCAGCAACAGATCTTTGTACAATACTTTCTCATTGAATATGACATCCTTGCTTCTTACAATTTTATGATTTTCAAAATCCCAAAGCTTATAACCAAATTCATCAATGCCATACCCAACAAATACACATTTCTTTGACTTAGCTTTCAGCTTGGTTCTATTTTTAGAATCTATAAGTGCAAAAGCTTCACAACCAAAGGTTTTGAGAAAAGAATAACTCACCTTCTTACCACTCCATGCTTCCTCTGGAATACCACAGTCCAAAGGAGTAGAGGGGCCTCTATTGATTAAATAAATAGCAGTGTTCACTGCCTCTGCCCACATATTTTTGGGCAGCCTAGCATGCAACCTCATACTCCTTGCACGCTCCATTATTGTCCTGTTCATGCGTTCAGCCACTCCATTTTCTTGTGGAGTCCTTGGTACAGTTTTCTGCCTACGAATACCATTAGAGGAACAATATTCTTCAAATTCTGTGCTGCAATACTCACCACCATTATCAGATCTGAGACATTTTAACTTTTTACCAGTCTCATTCTCAACCAAGCATTTCCATTTCTTAAAAGTTTGAAATACATCAGATTTCTGTCTAAGGAAATAAATCCATACTTTTCTTGTTGCATCATCTATAAATGTAACATAATACAGAGAGCCACCAAGGGAAGATACCTGAGCTGGTCCCCATACATCTGTATGCACAAGCTCTAATCTCTCATTTTTCTTTTCCTTCCCACTCTTCACAAAACTAACTCTCTTTTGTTTTCCATAAACACAACTTTCACAAAAATCCATATTGACACATTTCAGACTAGGTAAAACTTTCTTTGAATGAAGTAATTTCATACCTTTTTCACTCATGTGCCCGAGTCTGTTGTGCCACAGTGCTGTGTCAGAATCTACAACAATAGTTTGATGTTCTTCCTGCTCAACTACAGCCACTGTTCCTGAACATTCATTATCTTCTGAAACAATTAAAGTAGAAGGAACAGTATGACCTGTACAAAGATATAAGGTGCCTACTTTCACACCTTTTGCTACTACGAAGGAACCTTTTGAAACCTTCCAATTTTTATCATTAAAAGTAACTGTGCAACCCTCATCACCCAGTTGCCCTGCTGAAATTAAATTCCTACTCAGCCTTGGAACATGTCTTACCTCTTGTAGTAGCCAATGATTCCCATTCTGCAACTTAATCTTAATTTTTCCCTTTCCAACAATCTGACAGGGTTCATTATCTCCCAAATAAACTAGCCCAAAATCCCCTTGGACATAATCAACAAAATAACTTCTAGGGGGTGTAGCATGAAATGAAGCCCCAGAATCTAAAACCCATGAATCATCAATACTTTCTAAGGACAAGAGCAAAGCATCCTCCTCGGATTTGTTACTTACCACATTTGCCTCCTTGTTTCCATCATTTTTGTCTCCTTGATCTTTCTTCCGAGACCAACAATCTTTCTTCTTATGACCTGGTTTTCCATAGTACCAGCAATCATTTGGCCCTTTAGATTCGGACCTCTTTCCCTTTGATTTTCCTCTTGATTTCCCACGATTTCCAGAGTTGTTTCCTCTATCTCTTGTTCTACCTCTGCTTTCTGTGTTCAATACACTACCCGATGTGGATGCCCCTGAGCTTTTCTTATGAATTTCCTCACTCAATATAACACCAATAACATCATCATACTTTAGGGTATTAGAACCAGAAATAGAATTACTAACAGCCATTACCAAGCCATTCCAGCTTTCTGGCAAAGAACACAAAATCAAGAGAGCCCTAACCTCTTCATCAAAAGTAATTTTAACTGAGGTTAATTGACTTGTAACTGTATTAAACTCATTCAAATGATCAGTAACTGATCCACCTTCTACCATTTTCATATTAAATAAATGCTTCATAAGAAATACCTTGTTTGAAGCTGAAGGCTTTTCATACAACTTCGCTAGGGTTTCCATCAGATCTTTAGCTGTCTTTGCTTCAGTAATATTGAATGCCACCGATTGTGTCAGGCATAGACGAATACTCCCCAGTGCCTTCCTATCCAAAATATCCCAATCCTCCTGAGACATTGATTGCTCTTTCTTAGCTACTCCCTCTAATGGCCGCCATAGATCCTTCTGATAGAGATAATCCTCCATTTGCATCTTCCATAACTGGAAGTTCTGCCCATTAAACTTATCAACCTTCAGCCTACCCTCGTCTGCCATTTCTCCCACTTAACCAAGAGACTCTCCCACTAACTCGTGAGACCTGCTTCAGAGAATAGATGAAAGAACGAACGAAATAACCTCGCTCTGATACCACTTGTTAGGATTAACAAGGCAGAAATAACAATTATGTGCAAATATAACTAATATCAGAAAACAATAAACCACACAGAATAGAACACAAGACACACAGATTTAACGTGGTTCACCCAATCCCTAGGCTACGTCCACCAACAGCGAGTCCAATATTATTATTATCCAGTGATTACAACCTGATTACAATCCGTAATCCCTTACAGCCCAATTCTGCCGCAAGTACTAAAATCATACATAATAAAAATCCCTAACCCTAAGCCATATTATACAATATTTTCCCACTTTAGGGTTAGAATGAGTTATAAGTAGTCGGCCCAAATAATCGAAAAAGTAGTCGGCCTCAAAAAAAAATTTCCTCGGGGGCTGCGCCCCCGAACCCCTGCTCTTGGGGGCTGCCACCCCCAAACCCCCGCTCGGGGCCCGGCCTGGCCCCGAACCCCGGCGAGGTCGGGAGGAAAAGTGTACAATACTTTCTTGGATAGTACTTTCATGATTAGTCACCACAAGCTAACAAATAGAAGATTAGTAGCAACAACCACATAAGTCAATTTCAAAATAGCTTGAGAGTTTCAGAATAAAAGGTAGCTCTAGATTGTTTTATGATTGGTATGTAATAACATTGTTGTAAAAGACATTTTGGCATTAATAGAAAATATATTTTCCAATTTTGATTCTTATTATTTAGTCTTCATAATTGTTTTGTTTGAGTTTCATTATACAAATTATAATAGAGAGATACATCCCTATCTTGTCCTTGACCAATTGGTATAAGAACTTTAGTATTATTTATGTTCTATCTAAACAAACTAATATTAGAATTCTAGTCTCTCTTATTCTTATTATTATTTATTCCAACATTTTTATCCATTAAGAAATAATTTTTATTCTCAATTAATTTACATTTTTGTTAAACATATAAATGCCCATTTATAAATAATCACATATAGAAAAGTTTTTGCATGTCTTATATCTTATTTGCATAATTTTAATGATCTACAAAATAATCTAGTCTCTTGTTACTCTCAGCTTTCAAATTCATTTAATAACTATTATTTCTCATTACTACTTGTATCAATAAAGTATTTATTTATTACTTTATCTATATAATTATGTAATGTTTTATCTTTTCACAAACAAGATCAAAACTGTCTATTCCCATCAATAATTTGCAGGTTTTTTAAGGAGCACAATGTAGAGGATATTATTCAAGCTGCTCAAAGGAAACGTAGTTCAAAGGACGTGATAAGAGTTTGACGATCGCGTTCAAACAGGCGTATAACTAGTAGTTGTGACGTCATGTGTCTGGTTTTCTTTGGAATGTTGGTAGGGTTACTTGTGATATGAATTTGACTTGAAGTTGTCAACAACAATTCCTTATGATAAATACCCATTTCTTGTAATGTTTTTCACGTCATTGAATCATGAGCAAAAGTCTTTGATTTGTTGGTTTCCTTACATTGGTTTCACCTTAAAGACTATTTTGGATGATATAGTGGCTTTTGCTTGTGTTTATTATTTTGGTTATCGAGTGATTCTTAAAGCTTAAGCTTTTCTCTTATTTTAAATTTTTATATTATAAATTAAATAATTTTTTAACAATTTCTTCAATTCTATATGTTTTTTAAAATAATTTGGTTTTATTAATTTTTTAGAAAATAATTTGGTTTTATAAAGTTTTTAAAATATATTTATATAACTATCAAATTTATATTTTTAATCTTATTTAATTAATTAAAAATGTATAATTTATAAATATTATGATCAAAGGAGTCAAATTTTAATAATAAAATTGATTTATATTTTATCATCAAAATACAAAAATAACATTATCATAATTAATAAATATGAGGTATTTTTGGTAGTGTGTCAAATTAGTAGGACTGTATTGTTTAGTTTGTAAGTCAAATTCATTGACCCAAGTTTCATGAAGAGTGATTCATATATGAAATCATTTGTCATGAAAACGATTGATCCACTTAACGCTCATTTTTTCATTTAGAAGTTGCTCACAAAGATGAAGTATTGGGCCTTCCCAAGAGGTCGTCCATTTCAATTTACCTCCAACTCAAGCACATTTAGTCAATTGTTCTTCCAAGTTTAAACACATTTGATTTAGAGTAGAAATATGATGGGTGACCTCTTAGAAAGGTCCAATGCTTCACTCTGGAGAGCATCGCCTAGATGCAATCTGGGCCAAGTGGATCTCTCATTGTCATGAGAAACACATTCATGAAAAACCACAAAACATAGATCAATAAATTTGACTCAAAAAACTCTAATTAGATTATTTCTTTTTAAATAAAATATATAAATTAATAATTTAATAAATACAAGAAAATAAAATTGTTAATTTTTTTAATTATAATAACTTAAAACTAAATATTTAAACTGACAAACACTTTCTCAACTAATAATAATAAATTGCATTTTATAGTCCATACATAGGCGATCTATTTTTGAATCTACAATAATAACTTACCTAAATATTTGAATATTAGATAACTGTGGTGGACTCCACTCTGTGTTCCTAATTTTAAATTCAAGACATGATGGAGTGTCGTGATGTGACGACATACAAACAAACTACTGTTGCACACCCTTTATAGTTTAGTCTGCACTTTTTCAGATTCCTTCTGAGGAAGTTTGAGCGCACCAAACTTGTGACCATCGAAACTGTGACAAATGTAAACTATTTTTTGAAAACAAATCAGACGAAAAAGTATCCACTCTGAAAAAACTGAAGACGTCATACCCCATCAAATAAAATGGAATCCCAAGATTTTTACACTCCATAATGTTGTATTTATTGGGTGATTCTAAAGTTGGTTGTGTGAATTCTTTTTTCAATCTTTTAAATCATATTTTATCATCATCACAAAGTCAAATCTGACGGTGTAAACTTTATGATAATAGATAAAAAAATGTGATCCTAACCTTAAAGAAAAACTAGGACAATCTAATCTATAAATATTAAATAAAAAATATCATGATAATTCAGTTGAATGCATCCATATTTGAACATGTCTATAGTGTAGAAAATAAATAGAGAAAAGGATATTTCACTCATGCTTATTGTGTGGCCTATAAATATTAAATAAAAAATACTATGATGATTCAGTTGAATGTATCCATATTTGAACAAGTTAATAGTGTAGAAAATAGATCTAGAAAAGGATATTTCACTCATGCTTATTGTGTGGCCTGCTTTTGAAACAGAATGAAGTGGCCTAATGAAGTGGCTTATTGTGTGCAAAATGTGTTTAATGTGATTAAAGGTGACCGTTATTCTTCCCAATTATTATGATTGAGGAAATAGGCACAGGCTACGCTCTTTATAAAATGTACTAAAGACAAAAAGAAATGTCACTTTTTTTTTCAGATTCGCCAAAATACTGATTTATTGCAAATTTTTTGTAGTTTTGGACTACAAAATATCAGATCATGATAAATAGATGCTGAAAATTTGGCAAAAATCTGTTGCATTTTCTGATTTTTGAAATTTGGTCAATAATATATTTTGTAGAGAGGTTAACCGCATCCAAAAAAAAGATGGTCTCTTTTAATATAATATATATAAATAAGTGTAATATGTTATTATCAATCTATCCATCAATATAAAGTTACCCAAGTTGTTGTTTTTCACACGTAATAATGTAATTGATTCTCACCTCGGTAAACACAATCCCCCTGTGATAGATTAGACAAAACTAGCATGATTACTCTTGGAATCTCCAATGCAACGAAACCCACTTTTTGACTACAAATGCAAACGTACTCTTAAAAAGAATGGAAGAACCCTAAAAGGAGAAAAAGAAACTTGTAGACTGTACTCTCTCATCATATCTCTTCAATCGTGTGCGAAACGAGCAAAGTAACGGACAAGGTTTCTTCTTTTCCAAGAAAACGACGGTTAAACGAGCCGTTACACGCCACTGCATCTGCAATTGCAGGCTTTAATGCTTTACATGAATGATGAAGAATTGCATGTCGTGTTTACATCATGGGCCCTACCAGTAGTGACCTCTGTAACACCATCATGTCTCATCAGCTGATGTGTCAACTGTAAATGATGAGGAGAGAAGCATTACAAAGAGCTCTGATTTGATGCAGATTTCAACAGCTTTTTATATTTAAGAAAAGCAGAATCCTATCATGGAACTTGCGTTTCATTCATGGTTTCCCCATTTCTCACAAGCCCACCATGACTGTCTTGTTTTGGCTCCACATTTCTTCAACGTAACGTCAAATAAAAGTGGAAAAAAGAATGGAGCGCACCAAATTATTGTGGGTTCATTTTCATTAGGACCCACAATCATGATAAGAATTGAAGTTTGCCTTGGATTTATAGGTTATAAGGTTTGCTGCTTAGGTTGGTTTTATTAGTTTTTTGGGGGGTCTTTTAAGATTTCTGAGCTCAATGTTGGGGTTTGGGATGGGGAGGAATACATTTGGAAATGATAGTGAGAATTCTGAGTTCAATAGAAGTAGTAGAGAAGTTAGTGGGCAGTCCCCAATTCCATATCTTTTTGGTGGAGTGGCAGCCATGTTGGCTCTGATTGCAGTGGCTTTGTTGATCTTGGCTTGCTCTTTTTGGAAGCTCTCTGGTCATTCTGGGGAAGGAAATGGCGATGGGTCTGTTGAGAAGAAGAGTGAAGTATGGAAAGAAAGTGAAGAAGATGCAGAGAAGAAAGTCATGGTGATTATGGCTGGAGATGCAGAGCCTACTTTCCTGGCCATGCCTGCAATGCATGATGTTGTTTGACAAATTTTTTATATCAGATTTGTGAAATTTTCATCAATATGTTTTTTCTGGATTAGATCGTGTAGATTTTTCGGATCAAACACAATGATCTGATTTATGACATTGTTTCACAAATCTGTTATATAAGATTCATGAAGTTTTGAGAGTCTATAATGATCAATATGCTTTCTTGTGAATAAGACCATGTAGATTTTTGTGTCACCAATGTGTATGATCAAATTCATGATATTGTCTGATAAATCTGTTATATGTTATGAGATTTATAGGCGAGGTTTTAGGTTTGATATATTGATGACAAATTTTCAGTCATCTGAGATGTTTGTTCATCACTCAGTAGCAACAGTTCTGATGGGGTGATATGCCAATTTCAGAGAGATGTGATTCGAGCTCACAACTGTGAGCTATTGTGTATGTATGTCAGAGCAACTAGAAATGATGGATAAATGAATATAGAAAAACAGTTTTCTGAGACACCTAATATAATATATATATATATGTAAACAAATTATTACTATTAAAGGTTTATGAAACCTCTCTGGCTATCAGCCTAGTTTAATTTAAATACAGTGGGAAGTAGCAGTAGTGGTAGTAACTATAATGATCACTCCAGTAGTTCATTTGAAAATTGCAAACATCGCATCTGAAATAGATGAAATGTGGACATGCAAATGGTATCTCTAACAAGTGATTGACAGTTTTGTTTTTTTAATTATAGAAATCGAGTGTGGTTGGTAAGTTTTATAATATGTGATGTAGATAATGTTAAAGGCATGTCCTTTTGTATTAAGTGGACATGGACTAGAGGGAGACTAGATCTCTGATTTCATGTATATCATTCATGTCTACCATAGAAAGCTCAAATAGGTAAAATAGCTTGATTTCCTCTTATTGTCACTTGACCAAAGGAGGTCCCAAAATGGACTTGGAACTTTAAAGCAAGCTTTTACAAGAGGAACACAGGTCTTTGCACATGATATTATTAGAATTTAAATTTTGAAAAAAAAATAAAATTACACATTAATATATTTGAAAAGCAAAAGTTTGTATGGTCAAGATTTCATTATGTGATGTGAGGTTTCACAATCATATGTAATCAAGAGGATTAGATAGTTGGTGGAGAATATAAAGCTATAATCCATGTATTGTATTGTTTGGTCTTAATCGGCTACATGTTAGCTAAACTAATGTGGAGATATAGTGCATTCCAATCATGTAAAGTTAGTAGTTGAAGAAACTTTTTCTTGTTGAGCTTTTCGATGACATTTTTTAAGGTTTTTTTTTCTTTCTTTAGTAAGGAGACATTGCTTTACTTTGTTTCCATGTAAAACATGTATCTTGTTTCTCAAATTTATTTTAAATTAAATCTAAATATGATACTACTTTCCATAGTAATATGTTTTTTAAAATTTAGAATAAATTAATGATAGTTGGGTATGTCAAAGTCATATAAATCAAAGTTAAAGTAAAAATGTTAAATATGTAAGGATAGTTCTACATAAATCTTAGAATAATAATTAAGTCAAATTCAATGTATTATAGAAATTTAGTCTTTTATTTATAGAATGCAAATATGTATGTTCTTTTTATTTTGAATTCTTTTTAGACATGTGCTCTTTATTTTTTTATTTCATGGTAGTGGATTAATTTAGCATAATACAAATCTTATTTCTAATTTACAATCTTAGTCTAACATAATGTATAGTGTAGAGTTTTGTTATTCAATTTGTTGTAATTGTAATAGGTGAAATTTAACATCGCAATGTATATATTAACTACGTCTAATATTTATATTAGACTATTACACTAGAATCAACTAATTAAGATTTTAATTAAACTAATCTATACCTTAGATTATGCTAATAATATCTTAGCAATGTTTAAACCTTTTTTTTAAAAATATATGTATTTCAAACTATGGTGGAGTAAATTATATCCATTTACAATTTCACTCTCTATTTGGAACCTACTTTAGTGTTCTTTCTCTAATATCATTTTAAGCCTATTTAAATCTTATTCTACATCAGATCTCTACCATTAATCGTGTATTGTAACTGTTGTCAAATACAAAAATTAGGACCAATTCTAACATCATAATAACCCACCACTCATGTTTCTCTTTTAGCGACCCTATTTTGGCAGGACCTAGGCAACCATCATGTATGTCCCACAAAAATTTCTTTAAATGTAATCATTGCAACTGTCAAACTTCACAATTCAGAGTGTAGTCTCGATTTTTGTACTTGGACTATTTTATGTCATGTTTTTGTTAAAAATACTTTGTGATCCCTATATAAAGTACTTAATCTATCTCTTATAGAGTTAAGTTCTAAAAGAAAGAATTCTCTAATCCATTTCAATCAAGAGAATTCAAGAATGTTAAAATAAATGTGAAATATTAATGATATTATTGATCGGCCGATGAATACATATACAAGGAACAATGTAGGTGTTAGGTATTACAATGTCATAAATAGTTAGTCAATATACTTATGTCAATAATGTGAACATTATGCCCTTAACTCATTTTTCCTACAAAACTATCAAGGGACTCCCCCTTAAGCATAACACAACAAAAATTGTTGATTACAAAACATGAATATACCTTTTGAGAAAATCTTCTCTTAGAGAAGCAAATCTTGAACCATGTAGAACTTTATCAAGCTATCTCTTGTGTTGTGCCTCCACAACTCACACCCCATTTTAGCCACTTGGCCTAATGGAGATGCCCCTTTTCTTTTTTCTTTTCATTTTTCCATTCCTAAGTCTAGTTTAGTGGATTTCTCCACAAGTCAGATTGTGGGCCCCATGCTTCAGAAAGTTAGGGCCATGTTT
This sequence comes from Chamaecyparis obtusa, assembly GCA_027943335.1. Taxonomy (NCBI): domain Eukaryota; kingdom Viridiplantae; phylum Streptophyta; class Pinopsida; order Cupressales; family Cupressaceae; genus Chamaecyparis; species Chamaecyparis obtusa. Next base: position 325 of record BSBK01010188.1, on the reverse strand, counting down.
CCTTAGAAGTCCCCTTAAGAAGTGTTAAAACTAGTTTTCAGGATTTTAGAGTTGTCGTGGTAACCCATACCCTCCAAACCCTGAACCCTAGAGGGTTAATTCCCCATTGGAGCTGGCATTATTGAAGGTGGAGGGAAGCTGGGTTGTTTTGGTAATCCATACCCCCGACACCCTGAACCTCCAATGTTGCAACCCCCAAGTTGTGGCATCAGCTAACATCACCCCATCGGTGCGTCTATATAATACCCTCATGTGCCTCATTTGTGTACACTACGACTATGAAGCCGCCAAACCCTCTCTCTGATAAATTCAACTTTGGAGCATT